>UYYA01004060.1:0-180701 GCA_900624975.1 Angiostrongylus costaricensis | reverse complement strand
GCACACAGAGGTGGCTGTTCGAAACATGTTTCTCACAATCGCCCTCTTTGTGTGTGAAGGGTGGGAGGAAAGGAAATGAACAAGAATGTTCTTGTTACTTGACTTTCGATGCCACTTTGTCAGGTAACCACTACTTGATAGGTTTATTTGAACGTTCAAAAAAGGAAGCCAGTTTTCTCTCGGTTTCTCCCAGGTGAACTTTATGTACTTGGACTGCTCGTCCATAGCTCAAAGCATTTGTCCATCTCCTCCTGCGTAGAGAAGACGACAAAATAATCATCTACATATCTGCAGTAGAGTAGTGGCCGGAGATCGAGAACAGGGGCTTCTATCTTAGACATAAACACAATGGCAAGGTTTGGTGCCAATCGCTGTCCCATTGCCAATCCCCTTATTTGCGCGAAATATTTCCCAGACCATCCGAAAATCGAGCAGTTTAGGCACTCCTTTAAGAGAACCATTGTCGTCTTCTTCACGCAGGAGGAGATGGACAAATCTTTCGAATAATTGAACGAGCAGTCCGAGTACATAAAGTTCACCCGGCAGAAACCGAGAAAAACTGGCTTCCGCTTTTGAACGTTCAAATAAACCTATCAAGTAGTGGTTACCTGACAAAGTGGCATCGAAAGTCAAGTAACAAGAACATTCTTGTTCATTTCCTTTCTTCCCACCCTTCACACACAAAGAGGGCGATTGTGAGAAACATGTTTCGAACAGCCACCTCTGTGTGCACTACCAGGGAACTAAGGGAAGAATCGCGCGACTTGGCTCGGCAAATAGCCATCTCCAATGGTTACGAAATAGTAACCCCACGAGATAAGTTTACAAAGAGAACGACGCGCCCACGCGAAACACTTGGCCAAAACAAAGTCCCGTTCATGTTGCCTTTTATAAGCGATGAAGTAAGCGTAGCTATAAAACGATGCTTAAGAAGGGCAAGTCTAGAGGAATCGGTAGCGATAGTTGAAACCCCACCGGNCTAGGCCAAACGCTTCAATAACACTTACAAAAAGACGAAAGACTCTTTGGTAATTACACGATCAACAACTCGAAAAGCCACCTCTGTGTGCACTACCAGGGAACTAAGGGAAGAATCGCGCGACTTGGCTCGGCAAATAGCCATCTCCAATGGTTACGAAATAGTAACCCCACGAGATAAGTTTACAAGGAGAACGACGTGCCCACGCGAAACACTTGGCCATAAGAAAGTCCCGTTCATGTTGCCTTTTTATAAGCGATGAAGTAAGCGTAGCTATAAAACGATGCTTAAGAAGGGCAAGTCTAGAGGAATCGGTAGCGATAGTTGAAACCCCACCGGCTACTCTACGTCGCCAGTTAGTTCGCAGCCGTCTGTATGACCGTCTGTGTGGAACAACAAATTGCGTAATTTGCCCTTACGGCAGGGACGGTGATTGCATGAGTTCAGGTACGATATACCTGATCTCGTGTAACAATTGCGGAGATGAATATATTGGCGAAACGGGCAGACCTATGTGTATCCGTATAAAAGAACACCTAGATGGCAAACGAAAACTAAGACGGAGCACCCCACTAGGCACGCATGGGATACAAAAGCATAGGGGAGACGATTTTGAAGTAAAAGTCAATACCCTTGCACAGGAGTCTAAAACACCAGGGCGAAAATTCCTTGAGGCTTTTTAGATAAATGCCAAAAACCCTACAATGAATAGCAGGGATGAATGCCCGGAGGTTATACGCGACCTGATCCCGTATGTTCGCATCGATTTTTTATGTGGGATGTTGCAGTCGTCAACCACATGCGACTATAATCAACTGTTCCAAACTTCCTCATTGGAAGTCACAAAAAGCGGTGGGTTTTTCGAGAAGCTGTTGATCGTGTAATTACCAAAGAGCTTTTCGTCTTTTTGTAAGTGTTATTGAAGCGTTTGGCCTAGTAGATTGTATATCAGCATGCCCTTCCAGGCTCTGAGGAACTGCCGAAACGTCAGCTAGTGTTGTATCGTATTGTTTTTCTATGGAAGTAAATGTATGCTGTTTAAAAACCTCGCGATTGCTGAACAAGAAAACGACACATTCATATTCCAATGCCGAGGTTAAGAGAAAGTCGATCCTGGGAACTATTGTGATTATAACTAAGCCTCAGCTTAACTGGGTTCAATGCCGATTTGGGCTCCCCGGATCAATCCCGTTGACGGGTGATTGCTGATGGCAAAAAAGATCGATAGAACTAGCTGAGAGACAGGCAAGACGAAGGACCCGGATGGTGTAGTGGTGAAGTGCACTGCTGCACGGTAAGGACAACAGCGCGTGTTTGTTCCCCACTGCATACACCTGTGATCCGGAGTTTTGCAAATATCTCAGCATTTCATACGAATAATAACAATAATACAATAACAGTGTTGGTTTGTGGTAGGATAGGAAAGAAAGTTGATCAAATAGACCGGGAAAATATGTAGAGCTGTTAGGGCAAAACTTAATCATCGACGCACAGATTTAGTTTTGAAAAAGGATTTCTTCAGTTGCTGTGAAATACTGTCGAGCTTTGATAAGCGAAGCGCATTATGACGTTTGACGTAGGTGGAATATTCGTCTCTTTCAATCACTTGAATCTCGAAGAAACGAAAACATTACAGCAAACAATCTGATGTAAATTTCCATCTTAAGACTGAGTATTAACTACCTTCCTCGGCTTTCGCCACATGAGAGAATGCTGAAGAACAGCTGCCATAACGACGTTGAGAACGGCAAGGAGAACAGCAAAGTGCATGTTGAGCAACAGAGATGTTTTTAACATGGAAATTAACAATAATAACAATAATACAATAACAGTGTTGGTTTGTGGTAGGATAGGAAAGAAAGATTATTATTATTAGCTTTTCCTAGAGTGATTACGGTACTCCTTCTTAAATTTTATGTTTGATGTCAACTACAACAAGTTGGATGTCTTTTGGAGCTCGTTCAAATGTTTTGTGACCGAATGCGAAATGTCAGAAATCACTATGCTGCCGTGAATTGAAACCTTACTGCCGGCTTGCTTTATAAACCATTAAAGATAGAGGTGATTAAGTGGTTTTGATAACGCTTTCTTGAGGAAGGGCTCCTTCCAACACAAACAGAATAGTCTGGATTCGATAGACGTTTAGCGATCTTTCGTTTCGCTAGTGTAATCAATTTACTGGGTTACTGATGGGTTTACACAAGGTTAGCACAAATATTTATCATGATTAATGTTTTGGCGGTTTCGTCTTCATCAGAGCAACAATAATTCGAGTCGAATTTCCACAGCGGTTGTTCTTTCTTGCATTATTGGACTACCTTACCGTCGCATCCAGAAAAAACGGAAGAGTGGAACACCGCGCTAATAAAGTTACGTGTCCAGTGTTGTCCATCTATACAGGACTCTGGCCGCGCTGAAATGATCTAACCTGGCATCGCAGTTCCCAGGGATACAGAACGCTTGAACGCTTGTGCACTAAAATTACTTTAATTAATAGCTGGCATGTATCAAAGTAGACATTCGGTTCCGACTTTCATTGAACCTCAGTTAGGATGGATAATATTTTGAGATACCGATGAACTTACAGTGGTTGATACAAATATTTATTACAGCTAACGGCCGCTTTAAAGTTGACTGCCCTTTTAAAGAAAAGCCAAAACTGGACAGACTTCTGATGGTCTAAAAAATATCACTCCGAAATTAAAGCGTTGGAAATGGCACAGCGGTTGCACCAGTAATCGATTTCCGGTTAACAAGAAAACGAAACGAACTCAAGAAGAAGCCTAATCCACACTTGGATGTGATTCGCTTTGTAGATGAGTTCGACTACGGTTTATCCTACCTCTTGTAAAGTGTGTGGTGGCCAATGCATTGCCGAGATAACAAGGCCATTCTGCATCCGTATAGAAGAACGCCTAGCAGGTAGATTTAAACATGGAACACAGAAAATAACGGAGAAGATTTTGAAGCAGAAGTAAGCATCCTCGCACAAGAGACGAAAACTTCAACGCGCAAAACTCTCGAAGCATTCTGGATAAATTCTGAGGATCCGCAATTGAATTGCAAGCAGGAGTGGTCTCGTTGCGACGCTCGACCTAGCGAAATACGTCAGGGCGACTCTTTGGCCTGACACACTCACATTCCGCACCCATGTACTCTAAACCGTGACATAAACGTTCTCCTAGCGAAACTCTAGAACAACGTCTAATGTGCCTTAAAAT
The DNA here is from genome assembly GCA_900624975.1 of Angiostrongylus costaricensis. Classification (NCBI taxonomy): domain Eukaryota; kingdom Metazoa; phylum Nematoda; class Chromadorea; order Rhabditida; family Metastrongylidae; genus Angiostrongylus; species Angiostrongylus costaricensis. The sequence continues at coordinate 176,501 of UYYA01004060.1, read as the reverse complement.
TTGAAATAAGCTTGGGGGGCGAAACTCCAGAAAAATCCTAACGTAGTTTAAGCCGCGAAATAAGCGTTTTCCGAGCGAAACTCTCGAATAACGTTTGGTGTGCCTTGGTTGTTCTTCACCAAATAACTAGAAAACCTATAAAGAACAAAATGGTGAGTTCAATGATGCTGAGATATTTGCAAAACCCCGGACTACAGGTGTCTGCGGTGGAGAACGAACGCGGTATTGTCCTTTCGGGAGTAAAGCGTTCACCACCACACCATGCGAGTCCTTCGTTTCGCCTGTCTCTCGGCTAGTTCTATCGATCTTTTGTCATCAGCAATCACCTGTCAATGGGATTGATTTGAGAAGCCAAAATCGGCAACTAGCTGAGAGACAGGCAAAACGAAGGACCCGGATGGTGCGGTGGTAAACGCGTTACTCCCCAGAAAGGACAATAGCGCGTTCGTTCCCCACCACAGGCACCTGCGGTCCGGCGTTTCGCAAATATCTCAGCACCATTTAAGTTATATTTCGCAATATACCCTGTTATTAAAATGAATAGGCAGTAAGTAATAAGTTAAAAATGGTGAGTGTTTAAAAAAAGCTGTCTTTCCTGCGAATGAAAAATTCATGTGTTATTTTTCAAGTAATTTCCATTTCAATTTTCCGTAAATCGTTTCCAATTTTTTAATTTTTAATTTTTATGTTTTAAATTCCGTCCATTTAACTCATGAAGGTGTTTGGCTCAGTGGACTGCATGGCAGTTTGACCTTTTTAGGCTCTGCTAATGTGGAGAGACCGCCGAAACACCAGCCGTAATAGGTGTTTATGAATAATAATCTCGTGTGAAATCGTCAACAAACCACAAAATCAGCTATCCATATCGAGGCTCAGTGAAAGTCGGATTGGAATGTTTTCTTTGCTGAATTTCTTATTGCATTTTTTCATTTTAAATGAAGGGCAAAATAAACTGGACTTTATTACTACTAGAGTTCTCGTTTGGGGGACCATTAGAAATAGCCGTTCGCCGCATCAATTTCCGAGATTCCTCCTTCCGTTCTTCCTATTCACTCGCTGCTTGCTGCTCTAAACATTTTTCTTAAAAGAGTCTTTTTTATTTGAAAATGAGAAGAGAGGTAATGAACCAGTATGTCTTTACTATTTGGCTTTTGGTAATACTTCGTAATGCAGCCGTTTTCGGAAAGATTAATGTGAACGTTCAGAAATGGAAATCACTTTCCTTTCGTTTTCTCTTGGGTAAACTTAATTGACTGTCCATTCAATAACTCAAAACATTTGCCCACTTCCTCTTTTGCTGAGCAAATGGCAAATGGTTTTGTCTTTCAACCTTATCAGCTCTCGTACCTCCCATATAACACGGTTTTGCACTTTCTTGAAGTTGGAGTGATAACTGTTTGCGGGATAGTGATTAACAGTTTTGAAAGTTTCGTTCGTAAACATCAGAAATCTAACGTCAACTTCTTTAATAGATTCTTGTTGTCTAAGGAACAGTTGAAGAAATGGTGGCGCTGGTATTGACTCTGTTTCTTGATGTTCCGTCCTACTTAGCGCTTTATCTTAAGCCTTGTGAAGTCTAGATTGAAGTTCATATAAAGTACATGCGACCGTGCGCAAGGATACCTTAGAAATACGTTCAGGTGGTGAGAAACTTGCGCCCAATTCTAATAGCGAGCGTGCCCCGTAAGGGAGAGCCATGCCTCCTAACACGGTTTGTTTTAAATTTTCTAGCACAATATTTATCCTGCTGTTACTCATTTCATCTTCGTTAGCGATGTTTCTATACGTTCTTCAAGCTGTGTTATGCGAGTCACTCAAAATGTCTTCGAATTTTCTCCGCAAGGTTAATTTACCGTTAGACTTAATAGAGTCGAGTGTTTAATAGAAGTTGTTCATTATGCGAGTGAAAACCCGTGCATCAAGGTTTGTCAGCTTAGATCATGAAAGCTTTTCGCTGAGTAGATTGCGCCTCAACTTGACCTTTTCGGCATTTTCAGGAGGGTAAAGCGCCGAAAAGTCAGCTATTGCGAATGAATAACTCCTGCAATAACAACCTCGTATTTCGTTGTGAAGGAGAGCTGTAATAAATAAGATTCTTAAAAGAATATCGTTTTGCTACCTAATAATGTTTCACGACCCAGAAATTAGATTTAGGGACGGGAAGCGCGGAGGTGATGATGCCGATCATCAAGAGTCCGATGATGGTACGAACACGCTCAAAGCTTGCCAATCTTCTTACCCTTTCGACCATAGGAGATTGGCACCAGACCGGTCTGGCAAGAAGCCCACTCTCTGAAATTTGGGTCTAAACGCATTAGCCTGGCAATTCCAGAACTCTAGAAAAAATCGACTCAACCCGCGCTCAATGACATTTATCGCGTGTATCAGCTTGTCGTCCTGACGACTGTCGAGTTATTCGAGAGGACGCCAGTAAATCTTCCGTTTCTCTTTGTTTCGCGAAAAACTAGCCCTTTGGGTCCTGTTCGCTTTGGGAATTCTTTGACCACCATATAAAACACGGCTGAGAAAAAGGCGAAACGAAGGACACATATGGTGTGGAGGTAAACGTGTTAGTTCCCGAAAAGAGTAATAGCATGTTCAACCCTCAGCAGACACCTACGGTACGGAATTTTTCAAATGTCCTAGCGACATTGTGGCTCTATTCCACGTCGTACTGTTGCATCAAACAAGAATAGACAGTAAGTGGAAACTGATTACATCACTATATCTTCCTCGTTGGGATTTTGAGAACTCTGAACATTTAATCTATGATATTCTTGCACTACGGTTGTTACCATTTCGAGAAAACCAGTGACTAGCAGCCCTTGTCTTTGGTTGTCGTTTACACTCATTACGCGACCGGTTCCCTTGTCTTCGATAGTTTGACGTACAGAGCCGCGTCTTCGATTTTTGATCGTTGACATAGGTCGAAGCTTCTGATTCCTTCTGTCAACTGCGTGATACAGAATACTCCTTGAACTAGCTGAGAGACAGGTGAAACGAGACCCACATGGTGTGGTGGTGAAGTACGCTTCTCCCCGGTAAGGACAATAGCGCGCGTTCGTTCCCCACCGCATGCACCTGCGATCCGGAGCTTTGCACATGTCTCAGCATCATTGAAGTTATATTTCGCAATACACCCTGCCATTAAAAAAAGAGTAGGCAATAAATAAAACGGTTAGGACTCCTTAGATCGTCCTTTCAGCTGCGCATTCTATAGAGCTGATCTCCCACTCTGCTTATGTAGCGACCAGGTTTCTGACGCATACGTTGAGGCACGAAGAATTGTAGAATCGGAAAGATGAGCAAGGAGTCGGGTGTTGTTCCTTCTTTACACTACATCCACGATGCTTTTGAAAGCTGCCCAACCCTCTCGCTTATTGCTGCTCAACTGTTTGGTTGGGCAGATTGCAGTCAACTTAACTTTTCCGGGCTCTGAGGAATTCAAAATCTGACGAAACGTTAGCTCTTCCTTCAATAAAGAATAACGTAACAACTTATGTTTGCTGAACAGGAGTCCAAAAAATAATTGGATCAATGCCTAGGTTAATAGAAAGTCGGTCGCAGTCCGTTACCACATATTTATTAGGCTAACGTTTCGACCTCCTCGACTCTATCAGATCCGATGTTCTAAGCCGATGGTGTGCACTCATTTTTCTTCTTGATGTGGTGTCTCCGTCCTCGCATTCAGACGGGTCTTCTTCATTCATTTAAGCAATAGCCGCACATGGCAACCTCACCTGGCAACGCTTTTTATACAGGACTGTTGCTGTTGATAGTGATTGTCCATTAATGATAACTTGTTGTTCACTGAACGACCCATCCTTCAGAATTCGGTATCATTATCATCTTGCATAGAGCGTAACAATATTCCTTTCACCTCGGTACGACTAATCAACATGCATTCCTTCACTGTTAAGAAAACAAGAGGTTGATAAAAGTTTAAAAAAGCATTGACGGGTGAGGTTGCCTCATTTAAGTGGTGACCCACTGAAGAAGATCTGTTTCGATATGACAGCGAAAACACCACATCGAGAGTACGAAGGACTGTGGACCACAGACTCGGATCACGGCTCCGAGGAAGACAAAGGCGTTGAAACGTTAGCCGAATAAAGTAGCTTGTGAGACTCACCTTAGGTAAAATCAGTAAAAGAATACACGGTGATTAGTTACAGCGAGGCCAAAGGGAAGTCTGTTTTCAAAATATGCAAACAGATAATGGAAATTTTGATTATATTTGCGTTTTATGCTGCAACTAACCTTAAGTGATAATAAGAGGAAGATGACAAAGGCTAGTAGGCGCCCGTAGTTCACGGTGTCAACCGCACCGTACATGAATAACCCACCAGGTGCTCTCTCAACGTCTGCTGGATGCTCCATCCAAACAGTGAGAGTAATCTATCAAGGAAACCTTTAAAGTTTCCAATTATTAAACGTCATTACATCATTCACAAAGTTATTTTAGCAGCACTGTCTCAACTTGAGCAATGGTACTGATGAGGGGTGGCACAATGTGGTCTACGCTAAAAACAGTGAAAGCAAGGCTGAGGATTCCATCCCTTCGAGCCTCTAACAAACTGCTTTGGGACGATTGTCGAGACCGTTAACATTCGAAGATATTTGCCAACTTGGTCGAAATCTCCAGATTTTCGTGTGGCTATTCCGAACGTAGTATCTCTAGTTGCTAAACCTCTAGTTGCTGTTCCACATTTCAGCCATATAAAAAATTTACATATTTATTTATATAATTTTATAAACTGATCTACTTTAGCTGATGCGAGGTTGGTGTAGGTCTTCGTTGTCGTTGTTGTTGATATTGTTGCTCGATGGCTGACGTTTCGGCGATTTCGTATTTCTCAGAGCCTGAACGTATTTTATGTTAGAATGCTTTAATTTCAGTCATCGCTGACTACACCATCAAAACTTCTATCTCCCACGACCGACTTTCTATTAACCTCGGCATTGAGCAAGCAATTCTTCGTATTTTTGTTGAGCAAACGCAAGGTGTTATTATTCTTTATTCACGAATAAGCTGACGTTTCGGCGGATTTCGCCTTCCTCAGAGCCTGGAAAGGTCAAGTTGACAGCAATCCACTCGGCCAGACGCCTCCATAACCAAACAAAGAAACTCTAAACCAAGATTTCAATCACATTCAACACAGCTTTGCACACTCACCGCCTTCTATGAGGTTTCCACTAAATATGTCACGTAGAGACCAACCGCACAGAAATCATATGGAAGCATAATGTGCCCCTCCAATCAGAATAGCAGTCTTATATACTGCCCTATATCACGCGTGATAATGAGGCATTCTTCCCTGCGGTTCATTTTCGGATTTCTATAATTAATCCAGAATGCCTCGAGAGTTTTTCGCACCTGTGTTCTTGATTCGCGTGCAAGGATCGTGACACATACTTCGAAGTCTTCCCCGTTATGTCTCTGGGTCCTATGCGTGCCTAGCGGGGTATTTGGTCTATTTTTGCCGGCTAGGTGTTCTTTCATGCGGACACAGAGGGGTCTACCCGTTTCGCCAATGTATTCGTCACCACACGTCTTACAGGAGATCAGATAAACTATACCCGAGCTCATGCAATCACCGACTCTACCACTGGGGCAAATTATGCAATTTTGAGTTGATTTTGAGTTAATTCCAGAAATCCGAAAATGAACCGCAGGGAAGCCTCATTATCACGCGTGATATAGGGCAGTATATAAGACTGCTATTCTGATTGGAGGGGCACATTATGCTTCCATATGATTTCTGTGCGGTTGGTCTCTACGTGACATATTTAGTGGAAACCTCATAGAAGGCGGTGAGTGTGCAAAGCTGTGTTGAATGTGATTGAAATCTTGGTTTAGAGTTTCTTTGTTTGGTTATGGAGGCGTCTGGCCGAGTGGATTGCTGTCAACTTGACCTTTCCAGGCTCTGAGGAAGGCGAAATCCGCCGAAACGTCAGCTTATTCGTTAATAAAGAATAATAACACCTCGCGTTTGCTCAACAAAAATACGGAGAATTACTTTTATCTTCTTTCTCTGATTCACTTTCCTCAAAATCTTCGACGAGAAGCATGATATTTTTCACATTGTTCTGCACACCTCCACCTTTTTCATAGTCACTTCCGCTTAGATGTCGATTGATGTTCCAGCATGTACTTTCTTAAAACGTTAATTGGACTTTGGTGGTCGGAGGCGCCCTGTAACACGCACCTGAAATTGATCTCAGTGCCCATGGTTCACAAAGCATCCATTCCTCCGGGGTCGGCAAATTGGTACCAGACTTGTCTGAGAGGATAGAAGCACTGGCTCAATACATCGGTAGGCCACCGCGAGTAAAGGCCAGATATGCATTCAATCACCTCTAAATAATACTTAAAAAAATTGAATGTATGGCGCATTTCTCAGAAACTGATCAGTACCGAGAGCTTCCAGGCTCTGAAGAAGGCGATACTGCGGAAACTTCAGATAGTGTTGTATTGTATTGCCTTGTAGATTGTATATCAGCATGCCCTTCCAGGCTCTGAAGAAGGCGATACTGCCGAAACGTCAGCTAGCGTTGTATTGCATTGTGGTTTCTTGTGGAAGTAAATGTATGCTGTTTAAAAACCTCGCGATTGCTGAACAAGAAAACGACACATTCATATTCCAATGCCGAGGTTAAGAGGAAGTCGATCCTGGGAACACCGAGAGCTTCATCTTTTTTATCCTTTTAATTGTTCCTGTACTCGCAGCATTTCTTGCGATGGGTCCCAGGCTTAAACACATGTATTTAGAATTGCATTGTTTTGGCAACAACTTCTAGCACATTTTTTCGCAAACAAATGATTTTTCGGTGATAGCATTGTTATTAGATACCACCAAACTGTTGTTGATTAAAACTTTATCGCTTGACTGCACCAATACGGTGAGGAGATTGAGCGTGTCTGATAACGCCTTTACAAGCAGACATCTGTATGTCTCTGATTAAAAATGGAACAGAAAAGTCTTCACCTCAAAACATGAGTTCACTTGACAATAAATATCAACTAACAGAATTAGTTAATTGCATAGAAAAGTTGCCAGAAATATCAATTTTTAGGTATCCTACTTGGACACTTAGTTGGACTGCGCTCTGAGGGAATCATGAGAACCCTGTACCACTTCAGTCTAATCCATAATTTACTAGTTGGGCAATAACATCTTCTTTTTTAATAATCTTAAGATACATTTGGATTGTCTTAAACATACCATCCTTTCAGTGGAGGTAGGATCTCATCTTCGAATAGGCATATCCAGGTCCAAGTTTAGATGATTAGGTGATACTCAGACGGTCCATTTTCGCATAACTTGCAGACCACAGAAATTCCATTATTCATTTTACTGTCTTGCAGTTAGCTATCACCCACGGAGGTGGTCACATTGGTATGAGAGTTTATCGGTGTCTTGGACACTTACCGTCGTTTCCTTTAACTGCAGTAGTAAACCTTGACAATGCTGGCAGCAATGATAGGGAATTTTTTAACTCGTGTTGATGAAAAATGCTTGCTGTCATTCTTCAAGGAATCAAATCTTTTTCAAAATCCTGTCTTTCACATGACTGTTTTTCATCGAGTGTTCCACCAGTACTGTTTAGGACGACTCGAGTGAAAAGTTTGTAGAAGACAGACAGCACACAGATTGGGCGATTGTTGCACATATCGTGGAGGAGACCGTTCTTTGGTAATAGCACAGGCACGATGATCTTCTACTGAATAGAAACCTTGCATTCTGATAAATAACGTGTGAAGAACCAAGTCAGTGTGTTTATGACAAATGGAGCAAGGTTCTTCAGGTGTTCAGATTTTATGCTGTCCCGACTTGGTGTGGTTGGATACTTCACCGATGAAATAGCAGGCCAGATTTTAGAACAGAGAATCCGTGATAGAACATATCCACATCATTCTAAGATATGAGATTATGAATACACTAGTTAAACGGGTGGAGCACACCGTATTATCATAATAAAATACCATCACGAGAAGGTTAAAATCCGGCAAAGCACTCCTATATATACACCGACGACAGAGAAACACAGTGGTGATGAAGTAATTCTTCGTATTCTTGTTGAGCAAACGCGAGGTGTTATTTTATATTTTATTCACGAACAAGCTGACGTTTCGGCGGATTTTGCCTTCCTTTGAGCCTGGAAAGGTCAAGTTGACAGCAATCTATTCGGCCAAAGTGGTCATATCTTGATTGTTCCAACAATGGTGATGATTTGGAAGTCGCAGTCACAATCCTTGAGCAAAAATCAAAAACGTCAACGTTCACTTAAGGCATGTTGAATAGCTTTTAGAAATCCAACAATGAAACGGAAACCGAATTCGTCACTACCATGCGCTGCTGGTGCCGTTTAACAGGCAAAATTTTTATTGTTTTATTGCAATTGCAATTCTTGTGCGAATTATAGTACGAGACTCGCATCGGATACTATGTTCGAATTAAATCACCTGCATGGACAACGATTCCCAGGTAAGGGAACGAATGGAAAGTAGTAGGGTCACCACAACTCGTGAAGATAGGCCACCCAAGTAAGAAACTTTGGGAGACCATGAGTGAAAGTCACAGGATGAAAATTGAAGTTCCATGGTACCACAACTTATCTGTCAGGTGTTCTTGTCAGATGAATGCCCTAAGTTGGCTTACGAGTGAGAACATTGGAGCTCAGCTTGCTCCTTTGAATGAAATGCTGAGCTGTTTGCTGGCACTAACTTGCTTCTGTTCGTTCTTTACCACACGGATCTTGTGATAGCTAATTTCACAACGTTGGTCTCGAACATGGGTAATTAAAGCTTACTCTTTAGAAAACCACAGAGTTTGATTAGTAAGTATTAATGTCATGCACAGAATATAGTAACATTCTGCTGCTTCTTCTGTAAAGAGAGTACAACTTTAATTTATTCAAATAGATAGGAAAGATACTTTATGTGGTCAAGGGTCCACAAATTTTCTTAATGTCGAATTGTCCCTTATCGACAGATATATAACACTATTGTTTTTATTCGACACGAAAACGTAAAGGAAAAACTTTAAATCGGAAAATACAGTGCATTTTTTTTTGGACTGGTTGCTGTTCTTGCAACCAATCTCTCAGAGAGTACTTAGAAAAAATACAAAATTTTGAATTATCACGACAATAGCGATGAAAAGAGTGATTTTCACTGTCTATTTCTGAAGTGAAAGCGCAAATCCAATACGGACACTTCCGATATCGAAGATGTTGCAGTACTAGCGGATAAATGGATGGTCGAGGATCCACGCTGGTCCAGAACCACCGAATTCAAACGGAAACATGGCTAACAAGCACTTGTCTTCTGCTGCCTAAATTTAATTTGTGAGTGTTTTCTTTTTGAGCAGACAAGAGGCTGTTGATAACAAGGTTTATTCAATAATGGCTCACGATTAGGAGGTTTAGCTTTCTTAAGGCTCGCATCGTTCTTTATAGATATTCCAGGTATTGCTGGAGAAAAGCCATGAAGAGTCTTATATGAGCTAGAAATGTCAAAGGAAAGAACAAAACAGTTCTGAAAAAGGCGATAAAGCCGAAAAGTCAGCCGTAATTGGATAAGTTTTGTTATTAACAACCCCGGGTCTGCTCGTGAAGAAAACACCAGCGATTTTCAAATTTCTCAAGTGGAGTGAAAATAAGTGCGCTAGAGTGAAACTTACGCGTACAATGTAGTTAACATATTTAATGGAATATGTGCTGTTGCCAATGGTTATGTCAATAGGTTCTGGTGTAGCATCACAGGAAATTATGTATGATTCTTCAGCGGCGCTATACTAAATAAAAAAAGTCTTTCACCGAGTTTCAGTGTTAAGTTTAAGCCAAAAAAGATTTGAAGATTTATACAGTAACTTCAGCGGCTTCAGTAAGACTGTCGACGACAGACCCTGGTCCACCGATAAACGAAGTGCCGGTGTCGGAAATAACTTCGTAAGCGTGCGAATGCCAGTACGATCCCAATCCAATGGCATCCATCTTGGAAAATTCGTATTATGAAAAGGCCTAGAGGTTTAGCGAAAAGAATTTTGAAGAGGACTAAGTTAACACTGCAACCAACTTTAAAGTGATAATAAGTGGCAGATGTTAGAGGTTGGTAGGAAATCATTGGCCCACAGTTCACGGTGTCAGCTGCACCGTAAGTGAATAGACTTCCGAGTACTCCCTCACTGAGTCCTCGGTGCTCCATCCAGACAGTGAAGAGTGGTTGATCAAGCAATCCTTGAAAGCTCTTAATTCTCAAACATCACCAACATCGTTTACAAATTTTTTTTAGTAGCATTGTATCACCTTGATCAATGGCATTGATGAGTGGTGGCACAGCAACGTTGTCCACGGCAATAGAAGTGAAAGCAAGGACGAGAATTCCATCAGTAGTATTCTGCAACAAGTTACTTTCAAAGGATTACCTAGGCTGTTAACATTCAAAGATATTTGCCAACTTCTTCGAAATTTCCGAATATATATGTGGTTATGCCGAACGTGGTGTTCGGAACCACCACTTGTCGTTCCATAGTTCCACCAAACTAAAAATGCAAAGTACATCGAATCCCAATAAAAAATTTGGCGGAAAAACAGTAATTCCACTTGCTTTGACTGTATCAGTTTTAAAAACTCTTTCGGCATTTCATGCTCCATATTAGATTTTCCAGGTCCTTTCGCTCTTCACAAAAGTGCTTGATAACGAGGGTACAAACTTTCGCTTCAAATCGCATGAAAAACTGAAAGCGATAGTTGATTTTCCAATTTTAAATCATTACAGTGATTTTAAATTGGTAATCCACAGCCTTCTTGATTAAAAGGCATAAGGTTCAACCACAGCGATCCTGAGATATTTGCAAAACGTGGGCTCCAGGCCGGAGCCGAGCCTGCGATTACCCTTTTGTGGCGCTCACGTTTTACCTTGGAACTTATGCCCTTGCTTTGCCTTTCTCTCATCAAGTTTTTAACTTCAACTATGGCATCAGCAATCACATTGTGACCATGTGGTCTGAAGTCTCAGGCTTAACCTGCGTTTAATGCCGACTTGTGCCCCTTGGATCATTCCCGTTTACAGGTAATTGCTGATGGCGCCGTTAGGGTAGAAAACTGGCTGAGGGGAAGGCAAATCATAACCTCAGCGGTGCAGTGTGTAACAGGTGAACCCGAAAAAAGTAATTGCGGTTCGTCTAACCTGTAGTCCAAGTTTTGCAAATATCTCAGTATCATTGTAATTGTATTTCACATAGTACCTTGCCATGAAAAAATACACGTGGTAAATAAAAAGTTGTACGTTGAGACATAAGGTTGTTATTATAGCATCCATTAACACAACCTGATATCTCAGTGCTTTCTCCTTTTGAAGGGTCTGGAAAGGTCAAATCTCCACGGAATTTGCGCAACCAAAAGCTTTCACAACTTCAACAGAAAAAACAACGAATACATCTTTATTCGCATAGTAAACAGCTTCTTTTAAACTCTCGCCGCTTTATGTCTTGCCAGTCTTCCAGTTAATGTTGGAGACCAGCCGCCTTACATGGGCGAAGAATGTGCTTAGTTCAGATCAAAGAACTAGCCTGAGCTACAGGACACGGTGACGTGTGAGCACACAACATTCATCCTTAGAGTTCATTTTTAGGTATTTCTAATTCATTCAAGACACTTCAAGAGTTTTACGCGCTGACATTATGGATTCCATTGCGAGTGTAGAGACTTTTACTTCAAAAATCTTCTCCGTTCTGTCCACTTGACTTAACGAGTGCTTAGTGAAGTGCTTGGTTTCTTTACGTTTGCCAACGAGGTGGTCTTTTACGCGAAAATATAGTGGTCTACCCACCCATTTCGCTAAGGTATTTTTTCCAATTCGATTTACAAGAAAACAGATATACTGTACCTGAACTCATGCAGTCGAATTGTTGGCACGGCTATAAAACGTTGCTCAGGCAAGTTTTAAAAAATCGGCAGCAGCGCTCAAAATCCCTCCGAATAGTTTAAGCGCCAACTTGTGTTTGTCATAACGCTAGAGACGGGGATTGCTTGAGCTGGGGTATGGTGTACCAAATATCTTGTAAAGCGTGTGAGAACGAATACATTGGCGAAGCGAAACGACACTGTGTGTTCATATATAAGAACACCTAGATGGTAGGTGTAAGGATAAACGAAATACTACACTAGACAAGAATGTAAAACAGACAGATTACAGCGACGATTTTGAAGTGAAGGTCAACATCTTGGCACAGGAATCTGACACCTCATCGCTAAAACCCTCCACTCCGGATAAATTCCAAGAATCTAGAAATGAACGGAAGGAAAAAGTGCCTCGAGATAATGCTGGACTTCCCACCGTACCTCTAGTTAATTTTTTGGCATAGGCCGACCACATTCTTCATCCACGTATGACTGAGGCTGCCCTGCTGGTTTCCATCAAATAACTGGATGACTTGCAAAGAACAATGCGGTGATTAACTATATGAATTACAACTACAAAGATGCTGAAGTATAAGCAAGGCCTGGAATCTCGGATAATAAACTTGGAACCCGCAACTTTCCTTTCTCAAAGCTAGTGAGAGGAAACCAAAGCAGGGGTCTCGGTTGGTGTGGTGGATAGCACATGAGCCACCCACAACGATAGTCGTGGGTTCGAAGCCCGTTTGAGGTTTCCACTTTTGTTCATATCTCAGCATCCATTTCGTTTCCTTCTACGTGGTGCCCTGTTCTGAAAAAATAATAGGCAAAAAATAAAAGTGTAAATGGTGTGTTTAAAAAAAGGTGTTCACTAAGCGAGTGCAATTTACGTATTGCGTTTTTTGCGCTTGAGTTGTGAATGTTATTGATTGCGTAGATTACATGCCACTCCGAGCTTTCTTGCTCCGAGGAAGGCGAGGCCGCCGAAACCGCAGCTACTGCTAATAAATAGTATAATAACAATCTCGTGTATGCTGATCAAAAAAACAGTGAGTTGTCGATTAATTCCGAGGTTAATATGAAGTCGATCCTAGGATTAGTGTTAAAATTAGTACAAGACATTAATGAATGATAAGATACTCAACACATCGTTCATTGATATGGTTAGATGAAGTTGTTATAAAACTTGCTTGTAGCTAAGGTTTCCGTCATCTTCAGAGGTGCGCTGAAATGTTGAGGTCCAATGTATTCCATTCCACTTCTCTTCGAAACCTTTATATTTGTTAAATAACGAAGACGACTTTACACTTTTGAACGTTTGCGATTTTGCGGATTTTTCTCAAAATTCCTCGCTTTTGGTTTCCAAGAAAAAATTTGGTAGAATCACACAGATACACAGACCTATGGAAAATTTCAAAACGAATTGTATTTTTTGTCTTTGACAGTTTAGAAGCAGAATGCAAGCAAGCGATCACGTTGGCGCCTTTTTTTCAAATTAATGCCCTCTCGCTCGATCTTATGATAGTGGATTTTCCTAGTTGTCAGTACCAAGATCTGAGATTTTGCTCACAAGCGGTTTTAAAAAAAATTTCTTTATGAAGCTCTCCGCTAGTAAACTGAATTCTGGTAAATTGTAGTCCTGCGACATCAATTAAAGTTTCAGAAGGTCATCATCATTTAGTCACTTACTCGCAGTTATTTCCTGGAATCCAGAGATTGGCTGATCCGGTGCCAAGCACGACGATAGGTTGCTGGGAGGGTGTACTGATTGTGATGTTGCCAACATATTCAAAATCTCCGTAGTCATATATATTTAAAAAGTGTAGGTTCAGAGCGAGTGGAAGCGAAAAAGTATTTTGTTTCCAGAAAAAGATGACTACCCGAAAATGTTCGTGTTTGTTGAAGGTCTTACCGATTACACCAAAAGTGTCTAAAATTATGTTCAACGTCTAGAGGAGCTAAGCAGGTTCCAGTTTGCTCAATTTTCGCCTTCTCTTAGAACTCTTTCGTCGTTTCTAAGATTTGCAGAAATGTTTTGGTTTTTTGATGAATTGAGGAGTAGGAATTTTTTCGTACCAGTTGTGAAACAGTGTCGAACTTCCATGAGCGAACAGCGTTACGACGCTGGACGTAGGCAGCATACTCGCCTTTTTCGATCATTTGTAGCTGAAATAAGAAGGTCATCGCGTGATTTGGTTAAATAGGGGTTAACGTTTCAAAACTGGGTATTTCGTGCCTTTTTCGACTTTCGCCACATTTGAGAATGCTGAATAACAGCTGCAGTTGTCGCTCCAAAAACAGCAAGGAAAACAACAAGGTGCATCTTAAGCAAGTGTTTTTTTTAATCTAAAATTAAAGCAGCTGTTACCGCATTTGTTTTTGCTTTATTGTTTTATATGACCCGTCCTCACATCCACTGTGCTGATCCCAGCACTTCTTTAAATTCGATTCGTTTCCTCGCAACCATTGCCCGCCAAGATCTTCCAACTTTTACGCATGCCGCTGCTTGAGGATTTTCATTTCATCTTGAATGTCGTAGAATGATGGCCGTGTCGATTCTCGCTGGAGTCCTAAGAAGGCCAGGCTGTAGCCATTCCCAATTGGAATGCAGAGAGTGCTTTTTCCCAAACAAGTCCGGTAGCAATGTCCTGACCACGGATGGATGAGAGGTTTGGTTGACCCGGGGCGGAATCAAACTAGCACCATGTATGTGATGACGGACATCACTACCACTGTGCTATGCTTCGCCTGTTACAGCATTTCATTTTAAAATTCAGCTTCATTATTAAGTGGAAGAATTTAAACGAACAGTAGACGGTAGTATGGTTTATCAGCGGAAGTGTTTTTTGACGTTAGCCAGTAGGTGAGAAATCACTATGGTGTTGTTAATTAAAACCTTATCGCAAGCGTCTTTTATAGGCGTTCAACTGCAATGAATCAATAGATTTGGTAGACAACATGTTTATAACCAAAAGTACGCTCTTTCGCATTTGATTCTGTCCTTTAAAGCTCATAACTGAAGTAACTCATAACTAATAGTTTAACTGAAGTCAACTTTGTTGTTTAAAACTACTTGAGAACAAAAAATTTATCGCGAAATCCTTCCGAGTTTTTATCTTCAACACAGAAGATATATGTGTCCTCTTCTTTTTAGATTCTTCCATAAATACTTAGATAGGTCCTGTTAGTATTACGTATAGGCCCAAGCACTTCATCCATCCGTTCCGCTTCCTTTTCAACAGTCATTCATCGAGGTGATCTGGATATGGCTATGTTCGACAGCGACTTTAGGATCTATCGCTCTCTGCTGTCACTGGCATACTGGACAAGCGGTGCTTTTCCTGGAATCCTGACATATCTCACCAAAGCTTTACCAGGTTTTCACGAGTCGGATAACATTTGTTACCTTGTGTGTGTGATATTCTTCAAGGACGGCAATTATTCATATACCCCACGGTGGTTCCTACGATTGGACCCAAACAAAAATCCTCGAGAAGTTCAGAGTTTACAAACATCTTCATAACAATTTCTATCATTCCTACACTAAGCGAAAGTAATATAAGCTATAAGAGCAGCTGGAATTGCGGAAATCGCTAAGTTTATGGAAGGGGAAATTTTTTATGGAAGTAAATGTATGTTGTTTAAAAACCTCGCGATTGCTGAACAAGAAAACGACACATTCATATTCCAATGCCGAGGTTAAGAGAAAGTCGATCCTGGCAACTATTACGAAATCGCTAAGCTTTTGTCTGCTAAAACCTTATCGCTTCATTGGAGCCTCAAAAGGACGTTCAAATCACGAGATTCAATGGATCTGATAACGTTTTTATGACCAATTTTACAAATACGTGTGTCTTTCTGTTCAAAAACAAATAGAAGAGGTTCATTCTCAAAACAGAAGTTTAGCCAAAACAGAAAAACCATTAGTTGCTGAAATTAGTAAAGACGTTGTCACAGATCTACTGTCAAGTTGTGAATAAAGCTCCTCCTATGTACTGAATTTACTAATTGAAATAAAATCTATCCTATCTTACCAGTAAAAGATTATTTATTTCATCAATAAGGTGAGCTCATAGACTTCCACGCTTTTGAAGCGCACGAATCACCTAAAGACATTATCAACAACAAATTCAGTGTTAAAGATTTGCAAAAGAAGTAATCGTCCAGTTAGCTTCAGACCAAACCTTCCATCCTTTCGGGGTCGGAATCGGCAATTTGCAACCAGACTTGTCTGGGAGGACAGCAGCACTGGCTCGATACATAGGTAGGCCACCACAAGTCATTATAAAGACCAGATATTCAAGCGTCGTTTTCTTGTTCAGCAATCGTGAGGTTGTTAAACAGCATACATTCACTTTCCTAGAAAACAAAATACAATACAACACTAGCTGACGTTTCCGCAGACAAACAGATGCCTTTTTCAGAGTCTGGAAGGGTATACTGATATGCAATCTACTAGGCCAAACGCATCGATAGCACTTACAAAAAGACGAAAAACTCTATGACAAACTATGCATGATCAACAGCTTCTCGAAAAACTCACCGCTTTTTTCGTGACTTCGAGGAAGATTAGAACAGCTGATAATAGTCGCATATGGTTGATGACTGCACCATCCCACATCAGAAATTGATGCGAACACACGCGGTCAGGTCGCGTATGACCTCTGAACATTCATCTCTGCTATTCATTGCAGGGTTTTTGGCATTTATCCAAAAAGCCTCTAGGAGTTTTCGCGCTGGTGTTTTGGACTCCTGTGCAAGGATATTGACTTTCACTTCAAAATCGTCTCCGCTATGCTTTTGTATCCCATGCGTGCCTAGTGGGGTACTTCGTCTTAGTTTTCGTTTGCCATCTAGGTGTTCTTTTATACGGATACACAAAGGTCTGCCTGTTCCACCAATATATTCATCTCCACAATTGTTACAAGAGATCAGGTATATCGTACCTGAACCCATGCAATCACCGTCCTTGCCGTAAGGGCAAATTACGCAATTTGCTGTTTCACATAGGCGGTCATACAGGCGGTTACGAATAGTATCTCAACTATCGCTACCGATTCCTCTAGACCTGCCCTTCTTAAGCATCGTTTTATAGCTACGCTTACTTCATCGCTTATAAAAGGCAACATAAACGGGATTTTCTTTCGGCCAAGTGTTTCGCGTGAGCGCGTCGTTCTCCTTGTAAACTTATCTCGTGGGGTTACTATTTCGTAGCCATTGGAGATGGCTATTTGCCGAGCCAAGTCGCGCAATTCTTCCTTTAGTTCCCTGGTAGTGCACACAGAGGTGGCTGTTCGAAACATGTTTCTCACAATCGCCCTCTTTGTGTGTGAAGGGTGGGAGGAAAGGAAATGAACAAGAATGCTCTTGTTACTTGGCTTTCGATAGCACATTGTCAGGTATCCGCTACTTGATAGGTTTATTTGAACGTTCAAAAAAGGAAGCCAGTTTTCTCTCGGTTTCTCCCAGGTGAACTTTATGTACTTGGACTGCTCGTCCATAGCTCAAAGCATTTGTCCATCTCCTCCTGCGTAGAGAAGACGACAAAATAATCATCTACATATCTGCAGTAGAGTAGTGGCCGGAGATCGAGAACAGGGGCTTCTATCTTAGACATAAACACAATGGCAAGGTTTGGTGCCAATCGCTGTCCCATTGCCAATCCCCTTATTTGCGCGAAATATTTCCCAGACCATCTGAAAATCAAGCAGTTTAGGCACTCCTTTAAGAGAGCCATTGTCGTCTTCTCTACGCAGGAGGAGATGGACAAATGTTTTGAATGCGGAATGAATATGGAAAAGAAAACATGCGGAATTTTATATCAACTCCATCGTTAGTGTCTTGCTGTCTAAGATACGTTTTAGGAAAAGGAGATGGTAGTAGTGTCGCCGCCACTTGATTTTCATCTCAATTCGATTTCCCTTGTTTAGCCTGATAGAGGAGTCGATCTTGAAGCTCACAACAGTTGCATGCTATCCTGCGCAGGGTTGTTTTAGAAATAGGCTGTGATAGTGCAAAACTTGGACCCAATTCTAATAGCTAACGCGCGCTTTCAGGTAATTTTATGCCCCAATCACGGTGACCCTAGAGTTTCTTGGTGCATTAGCAACCCTATTTTGACTATTATCAGAAGCGTAAAGAATTTGTTTGCGGTTGTTTCTTGAATCGGAGACATGTGAATTACTCAAAGGATTTTCGAGTTTTCGTTGTAAGGTTATTTTGACATTAGATCTAATAAAATCGCATATCAATACTAACCCACCAACTATTCTCAGGGATGAATGTCCGGAGGTCATACGCGACCTGATCCCGTATGTTCGTATCGATTTTTGATGTGGGATGGTGCAGTCGTCAACCATATGCGACTATAATCAGCTGTTCCAAACTTCCTCATTGGAAGTCACGAAAAAGCGGTGGGTTTTTCGAGAAGCTGTTGATCGTGTAATTACCAAAGAGTTTTTCGTCTTTTTGTAAGTGTTATTGAAGCGTTTGGGTTGGTAGATTGTATATCAGTATACACTTCCAGGCTCTGAAGAAGGCGATTCTGCTGAAACGTCAGCTACTGTTGTATTGTATTGTATTTTCCTATGGAAGTAAATGTATGTTGTATAACAACCTCGTGATTGCTGAACAAGAAAACGACGCATTCATACTCCAATGCCGAGGTTAATAGAAAGTCGATCCTGGAAACCAAATATTCATTCAATCATCTCCAACGATACTTAGTAAAATCGAATCCATTGCACCTCCCTCGGGAATTCAAGAATCAACCCCGAAAGCTTCATCCTTTCTTTAGATGGACTGCCCAGTTGGAGCTACGTCCGTCAACTTGAGAAACACAAAAGCCATCATGATTAAAGCAGGATGCCTAGTTTTGCTGTTTTTGATTACGAACTAATGCATATTTCAGCGAGCCCTTCCATCTCCTATGTTTACTCTATTGGTTAAGAGTACACGGAAAAATATGTAAAAAGGAAACATATTACCAAGAGAATCTTGAAAAAGCGAAACCTCTCTGATGGATGTGAACAGCTTCGTGTTCATCACATACAAGAACATCTGTAGCCAAGATGACGAGAACCCACGTGGGACCGCCAAGAATACAACGATCGAATGCTGAAAATTCTAAAAGAAAGCGTATTTTCGTTCTCAAGATTTGATTCCCATTGAGATTTTTCCAAGTGTTGAAATTTGAGAAGCTCGATATCATGCGCTTTGTCATTACTATTCCGTGCGAAAAATAGGAATATACTGTCCAGCATAGCAACATGACCCCGATACGAAACCACATCTCCCCATTTCGTACATATATATGTATATATATATATATATATATATATATATATACGTATGTGAATATGTACGTATGTACATACAGTGTTTATATTTATGAAGATGTGCAAATTTCAGCACTTCTTGCGCTCTGTTCGTCTCTCCATATCCATATTCTTCCAGGATCTTCGGTTTTTACTTGTGTGCTTGGTTATTTTGTTGACTGAGTATTTTTGTCTTCTTCATGAATTCCCTTGAATGGTATTGGAGTGGGTTCCCCTTATCGATATCGATAGCCGTTCTAGGGAATACCCGCATCACTGGAATCCGCCATCTTTTGTGGATTCAAAGAAAGCTGAGATGAACTCAGACAACTCTCGTACCAATTTTTCGACACCGGACCGAGAAGGGTGTTCGTGGGCCATGCAAGGTCGAACGATCACCTTGCTGGTATTAAATGACCTCACCGCTCGTAAATGCTTTTTTATGATAATTATGCACTACCAAGTGTCACTTTTTTATACTAAGCGCCGTTTTTTTTTCAATATTTGTGCTTCGAAACTGTGTGGTGGAAAATAACTGATGAGATTGCCAGAAGTTTTTCATTAGGCTTCTTTTTAAATGCTTCACTCTTATCGATTTCCAACTCTTCATGTTTGTTCGTTTTTTTTACATTCCATTAGAAACCACGATTAAGGAAGTGTTCCGTAATATTGAATATTCTGGGGCTTTACCAACCAAACCAATCATTCGATTGTCAGATAAGAAATTCGAAGGACAATTGTTATGAATCATCCTCCACAACCCTCAGTCAATTCAGCCATATTCTTTTTTACCAATTTGTATAAATTCTGGTTTTGGGACCAAAAATATTAATCTTTAAAATTTGTCTAAAATATAATTTATATCACAGCTAAATCATAGTATATGTAAGTGCATAAAACAAGCTTTGCATTTGAATATAATATACCACCATTTGAAAATGAAATTGTTGTTAAAAGACACACAGGAGTAACGACACCCCGTTCTCACTGGCTGTGCGGGCCCCAGCTTTAGGCCATGGTGGTTCTCCGTAGTCCCGAGCTCAGCCTGGCCAAATCTGCCCCAGGTCTTCACCACCACAGGTAGTCGCAGCTCTTGTGGACAAAAGAGAGATTTGCCACCATGAGACTAGTTTTATACCAGGACGGTGGTAGTTCCTGGTATTGGTTTACTCTTAGCTGGGCTTCCTGATGGAAACACGAAACTCCTTCTCAGCTTAGGAAATCCTGCCGGGGAGATGAATCCCCTGCTGTACGTCGCATTCCGATACCCAGGAATACCTCCCAACCACGATAAGGTGGTAAACCGTTGGGAGAACACAGGAGCAATAAAATCTGAAATTGTACATTACTTTCCGAACAACCCTCTGACCACTTGGTTCATACGTTTTTCTCTTCTTTTTATCTTAAGATTTGCCTGTTATTGTGTCTCGAGCTCTTAACAGTAAACTATAGTGGATCGCAGGGAAGGTCACCTTATACACGGTTTTTTCTTGGATAGTATCGATTCCAGACATAGATCTACTCTTAGTTGGAATTCCTGATTTAACTGTGAAGCTGGGTTCGACTACGGATTTTGTTTCATCGATTCTAAGCACTGAAATCCAAATATTTTTTAACGAGGCAAAAAGTTGCTTGCTGTAAAATTTGGTAGAATCTGAGGTAGTTCATTTATTGGCGGGTGATTCAATCACTCCTACCAAAATCTTGATTTTACCCTTCACCTATCAAAGATACTCCATTTACTTGTCTTTCCCGATGGTGAGCATTACGGTTTTCGTATGAGACCCTTTTCTTTTCGCATTATTGGTGAACAACCAACAAAGGGAATCAAGGTACATGACGCATATTTCCATAGGTTTATTCATAGCTTAAGTCTTGTGCACATTGAATCTTTCGGTGCATATCGCAGTTTGACATCCAAAACCTTGTTGCAGGCAATAAACGTCACTATAGGGCGTGAGTACGGTAAATTACGCGTGGTGACGTACTTTGAGAGCCCAGGTTTCGTTATAATCAGGACTGTTGGGGAAGAATCATTCAGTTGCAATGTTAACCTTTTATTTTCTGCCTACTACAATTTTTCGCGATAGAGTATGTTGTAAATTACAACCACAACGATGCGTACATATTAGCAAAACTTATACCCCAGACCAGATCGAACCACGCTTTCTCTTCCCGGGAGCTCGCGCATTACACACTGCTCCACGGAGACCCTCGATCAATGTTTCTCTCAGCTAATTTTCTACCTAGCGCTCCCATCAGCAATAACCCATCATCGGGATTAATTTGAAGAGCACAAAAATCGTGGTTCGATCTGGCCCGAGATCCAAGTCTTGGGAATATCTCAGCATCATTGTGCTTTTTAATCACCCAGTTAGTTCACCAGCTTTCTAAGCAATGTATATCTCATTGACCTACGTTATTTAGATATTCAAGTAGAGAAGTGTCAACCTTTTGCTTGAGACCGCAACTTTTTTCGGAATTGAACAGATGCCCCAATAATATATTTTTGTTAGCAAAACTTTACTTAACCTTAAGCAAAATTTTACCAGCAGTCGACTAGAAAAATCTTCACTATCTTAGGGGAAATGATAAACAGATTGGTGCGTAATAAATCTAGAATGTAAACCGAAAAAGCACTAGACCAGAAGTAAATCCCACGGCAGACTTTTAATAACCTCTGCACTGGTCCAAAAATTCACTTTCTTCTTGACAAGCAAACACAAGGTTGTCAATCCATTATTTATTGACAAATAAGCTGACGCTTCGGCTCACTCCACCTTCTTCAAATTAGAAAAGGTCGAGATGACTGCAATATATCCAACCAAACACCTCTACAGCCAAAACAGAAAAAGTATCAAACCGAGATTTTAAGCGCATTGAAAACAATACGGCTTATTTGCACACTCGCCGCTTTCTATCAGTTCTCCACTGAGTATTTCACATGGAGACCAATAACAAAGAGTTAACATGGAAGCGTAATGTGCGTCTCTCACATTAAAACATCAGTGTTAAGAACTGTGCGAAATCACGCGTGATAACGATCGTAGCGTGACACCTACTTATCAAAACCTGTAACTTATGCAAAAGTTCTCGGAGTTTATCTATTACTAAAGAATGCGCCATGCATTGAACTTCATTAAGCATCGTTGGAGGTAATTGAATGCATATCTGGCCTTTACAATGACTAGTGGTGGCCTGCCGATGTATCAAGCCAGTGCTGCTATCCTCTCAGAGAAGTCTGGTACCAATTTGCCGACCCCGGAGGGATAGAGGGCTTGGTGGGCCTGGGATGCGAAATAGGTACTGCATGTATTGGAGGGCTCCACTTATCACTGCGCTATATGTTCCATTAAAGCCTATGAGTTAGCATCCATGATGTTCTTAGATCTACTGATTTATCGTTATTCAAGGTCAGACCTATGATCAGTCGTGCAGACTGACCAATGGATATCATAGGATGATTTTTATCCATAATACTTATCTAGTTGTTCAAAAACATTCCAGCCCATCTTACGAACACCAAGACGTTCCTGGATCGCCTACTTAACGCGCATCCTAACAACGCATAAGTGATGGAGTCCTTCGAAGTTACCGCCACTTTTGCAAATGTGCCGAGTGGCGCCGCTTTGTAAGTCATATTCGACCACCTTATGCAACACAGAGTAGCGGTAAACACATATGACTTCACGATTCAGCAGTTGATGGCCCTCCTAAAAGAGTGTGCTCAATCTTGAGGTGATCCAGAAAATGTTACGCACAAATGAGAGTGTTGACAGTGGAAGAGTGATTGCCTCTAAGCCTTGCCATTACATTTGAGTCCAAGGTAAAAACATCAGTATCTACGACCGTTACTCTACTGTGGTTATAGAGGTGACTGTTCTGCCATCTGCTCCACACATAAGGAGATGGAAATGTTCCTAGTTATAGAAAGAATAGTCAGAGTACATAACATTCACGTGGGAAAAACCGAAAGGAAACTGGCCTCCATTTTTGAACGTTCAGTTAACTCTTAAGAAAACGGCTACACCACGAAATGGTATCGAATGCCCAGACAAGAACATACTGGCTTATTACCTTTCTTTTCAAGCCGGTCAAGACAATAGGGTAACAGTGATTAAAATATCACTGAACACTCTAAGACGCTAGCAAGTTCGCAGCAGCCTGTATGACCCTCTATGTACAAGGGAAAATTGCACAACGTCCCTCAATAGTAGAGAAGGGATTGCATGAGTTCGGGTATGATTTATATGATCACTTGTAAAGCGTACGGAGGCGAATACATTGGCGAAACGGATAGATGACTCTGTGTCTATATAAAAGAAGATCGTCGATAAACTTAAATTTAAGCCAATTACTCCACTAGGAGCGTAAAGGGCACGGACATAAAGGAGATAATTTTGAAGTAGAAACTACCAACCTTGTACAGAAATCGAAAATCTCAGCGTGCAAAACTACCGAAGAATTCTGGATAAAAACCTCATTCCTCCAATTCACACGAAAACACCTCTGCTCGTATATCCCTGCGCTCAAGAGAGAATCGACATGACAAGGATTTAACGAAATTCACAAAGAAGACGAAAATCCTCAAGCACCAGCCGAAACTGCAGGCAACGTATTACGTCTTCACGGATAATGGTTGCAAAGGGTTGAATCGAATGCGGTAAGTGCTGGAATCCGGACAGCAGATGTGACGACTGGTTGTGTCGTCAAAACAAAATAGGAATAATAGCGTAAGATGTTGTGTTTTTGAGATTAGATAGAATTTGCGTCAACAATTGGCCCAATCGACTGAGCACATGATTGATTACAATCAATGGAACATGATGTTAAATCGCACACCACAAATACAACAGGTGTCTGATCGCTCCTCTTGTTAATGTCCAATGCAGTTTGGTTCTTCGTATGACTACCGACGCCACCATCGATACGCTGTCGCTTGCTTTTCCTTCTGCATGGTATTGTACCATCTAATTTCTTTGCTCCCTATTCTATTTGCCTTTTTCTCTAAGGCAAAAGCAAATGGAAGGCGTGGCTTTTTATGAACTTTTTTGTGTCCTGCTTACTAATTCATTTGCCTAGATAGCCTGTCATTCCGTGTCATGTATGCACCATCTTCTTCAACTGCATCCGTTGTCTTAAAACTGCAATGCACGCAGATGGGCGGGTTAGTGTCTAAATTCTATTATGACTTAAGGATTTGTCGCCTTCTGTTCTTAGCCACATGCGGTTTTGAGAATTTTTCCTGGAATATCACGTACTCATCATCCGTCTATTCGACATGGATAGCTGTCGGTCTTTCTATATAGGAGCAAGGTATGCTTCTTCGAAACTAGTGTTCTTCTAGGACGACTATCATCTGTAAGGTCAGCTGTTCCTTCAATTAACGGATAAACTGTACGACAACAAAGTGATAGTGCAAATACACACAAAAATACGAATTATTTTACTTTTTAACAGTTATGTGATTCAAGGAATGAACGTGATGTCGAAACGCTCCAGGCGAAAAGGGATTCACCCTCCGGCAGAACCACAAAAGCTGGGAAAGGCTTTCGCCTTTACACTTGAGAGCTCGCGAGAGGCCTACCAATATTAGGAGCTCAGCGACACTCACTCGAAACATAATCCTAAACTGGCGCAAACCCTATTCGATAGCCCCAAACGAAGAACAAAATACCTGTTGTGATAACACGGTATGCCGTGGCAGCCCTGTTTTTCAAGACTTATAGATAAGCTAAGCATCGCTGGAGCTATTGCACTAGTAGTCGAATGGATATTGTGTTGAAGCCTACTGAATTCATTGGAAAAACGAATCGTTCGAATAAGCATGAAGAAGACGGATATAACCTACTGTAACTATCCTTCTAAAGAATTTTCCAATAAGGAGACTTTTTTAACACTTTCACGGCTATGCGCCTTTATTTCAGCATGCATGCCGCTATACGTTTCAGACCGTAAATCTTGATTTCAAAACGGGTCTCAGGTGCTTCCCAATGACACGCCGTCCAATTTGCTTGTCACACCAAAACAGCCGCAGTCGTGAAAGAGTTGAACCTTTTGTATTCTAACAACTACTTCCCTTTTCAATATTTCAACGTAGATACATTAGTTTTTAACCACGTAATACCTTCACGCCCCTTTATAGAGTCAATCGATGACCTGTCGAACACAAATTTTACACTGGAGCTGGTCCATGAATAGGTTTTTTCAGGTAAGCTTACAAGAAGCCGTTTCGGACGTTGGAATAGCCTCGAAGGATACGAAAAACATGACAGAGACGCAGAAACACAGTTCAACCTACTTGATACTTGATACTTGAATGGGCCGTCCTCACTGGCTGTGCGGGCCTCAGCATAATCTCCATTTTCGGAGATTTGCTGGTTAAGCCATTATGATTCTCTGGAGTCGCGAAGTCAGCCCGGCCAAAGTCTGCCCCAGGCTTTCACCACCGCAGACATCCGCAACCCTCGTGGATCAGAGAAAGACCTACCACCATGCCACTTTAATACCAGGACGGTGATGGATCTGGTGTTGGTTTACTCTTAACTAGGCTTCCTGATGAAAGCGCCGGACTCCTCAGCTTGGGAGACCCTGCCAGGAGATGAACCCCCGCTGTACATCGCAGTCCGACACCCAGGAACACCTCCCAGCCACGTTGAGGCCGTAAAGCGTTGGGAGGAACGCAGTTCAACTATAACACAAAAGCCATACGAAAGCCAGTAATATCGGTCCTAGATAATGATCAATTTTTTTCATCACACACAAAAGGCCTCCGAGAACATGGGATCACGCACAGAAAAACAGTTGATGTGCAAAAATTGGAGGAACGTGGAAAAAGTGTGAGGAAACGGAGCACTAGAACGACTCCCACTCGTAGCAGCACGGCTCTGAGGAAGGCGAAATCGCCGAAACGTCAACTATCGACTAACAACACCAACAACAGCGATAGCGACGGCAACAGCAACAAAGACAATGGAAACCAACCTCACATCAGCTCGAGACCAATTTTTAAGATCATATAAATAAATATATTAGAACTGTAGTTTCAAGAAAGCAGCGTGCCTTTCTTCTTGCACGGACTTGCGCACCCTACATCTTGATTTCATTGCGAATGATTTCAATTCCGATTGTCTTCTTGTTCTATGCTGTCCTGGCGAGCACAACACGTGAAGTTGGCTACACTCGTGAAAGTGGTAGAAATAGTTCCCTGTTCTCTCATTTCCATCTGCTTCTCATGGATTACAGTACTTTGCGTGAACGTGTTCACACAGCTGTTTTTTCATTTTTATAGCTTTGATTGGATAAATAAAACAAGCGAGGCAGCTGCTTAGACAAGTCAGAGGCGGTCAATTAAGCTTCGGCTTTATTTGAGTGTTGTTTAATATTCGTCAACCTCCGTCAGCTTGTGTTTCACGTCTAATGTAAACTAGCGGCATCTTCATCATCACCATACGAGGAAAAACTGAAGGAAATAGGTCCCACGTCATTTACTATGCTGTTTTCTTTTAGTTCTCTCGCTATTTTTTTCCTCTTGCTACCGGTTATCGAAGCCAGTGTGTCTGATTCTGCACTGATTTCAGAAAGCAAAGTAAAGACAATCCATTTCTAATACTTTTTTTCTTTCCAAAGTTTCATTGCTGTATCCATTGTGTTTTATAGAAAGGCAAAAGGACCGTTAATTATTACTGGTTTATTGAGAAGTCGTCACAACAGTTTAGCGTCTTTTTAATTTTCCACATATTTCAATTCCACCAACATTTCACCTCATTCTATGACGCAATCACAGTTTGATTGATGACTTGGATTCAATGTTGATGCGGAAGACAGTGGTTCCGTTGCTCTCAGAACTTCGACAGCTGAGACTCAAACAACTGTTTCATTTGAAGCCCTCGAAGTTGGTGAAGTGCTTGTCTTCAAGAGGTTATTCATAACTTGGAAAAGCGTAAACCACATGGAACATCACTTGAACTAAATTGTAGCACGTGAAACAATTTTTATCTGAGAATCTCTGTCTACAAATCGAACATCAAAGGAAGCACAATAAGTCGACATTTGTGGTTAGGAAAAACTCGAACTTGCTTTTGCCACTTCTCCCTCACAACGACAATCAATCGGCGTAGAGGATTTATGCAGCTAATCAATATCTTGATTGACTGATTATTCGAGTAGAGTGCCCACAGCAAAATTACGTAGGTGTTGGCTCCATCTCATTTCTCTCCCTACTCTCTTCTTAGTGTGATGTACTACGCACGCTGCACCAGCACCTTGTTGTTCATGGGTTCAATTTATGGCTAGCTGACAGCGCTTCCTTCTGCAACAACGAGAGGCTGCAGCTTTATCGATAACGTGGAGTGCCAAGCTCTCGTCTCTTGTTACTAGTTCGCTTAGGAACTCCTTACTCTACGAGACCAGCAAGAGCACATTAGTCCGTCATCACTCTGTAGTATCTGAGCGTATCTGGCTGTCATTTCGTTTTAGGACAACGATCTTGTAATAACGTTGTGGAGCATATACCTGCGCTCATTCACAAGTTTATAGACTGGTTTACCTTCTTTCATAAAGTAGTCAGCTAGTTGAGATAGTCTTTGGTACTGCTGCTTATAAATTAATCATAATACTACTACTTATACTTGAATACTTGGACGGCCCGTCCTCACTACTTGCGCGGGCCTCAGCATAATCGCCATCAGAGATTTGCTGGTTAAGTCATTGAGATTCCCTGGAATCCCGAAGACAGCTTGGCCAAAGTCTGCCCAGGTCGTCACCTCGACAGGCAGTCGCAGCCCTTGTGGTTCAGAGGGAGAGTTACCACCATGCGACTTTGATACCAGGCCGGTTGTCGATCCTGGTATTGGTTAACCCTTAGCTAGGCTTTTTAATAGAAACGCCGTACTCCTTCACAGCTTGGGAGACCCTGCCGAGGAGACGAATGACCCCGCTGTACATCGCAGTCCGACACCCAGGAACACCTCCCAGCAGCGACGAGGCGGTAAGCCGTTGATTAATCATAATTGCCTCCTAAAACTTTAAAATGGTCTTAATAAAGCAACCGTTTGAAGAGACCTTTTTGAATTCTAAAAACTATAGAATTTGCCGAAACATCAAGAATTTTGAAAGAAAGGCGTGTTTGCAATAACATTTAATATTTGCCAGCAACCAGCAAATGTTGAGAAAACCCCATCAGAATATGCAGAATTGGTGAATGACGACTTTGTATTTCGATGAGACGAAAACATGATGACCCGGAAAATTTCTTATATCGAAAGAGGTAGCTACACTATGTTAGGAGCGAGGTGACGTTCGTTGAAAGCGTCAAAGTAGTCGTTTAACAGATCTCAGTGATGCATTCCTAGAAACCTAAAGGGTCCAGCCTCGCTTATCGCGCGAACCTTACCATTCCTTCTGTTCGATTCGTTACACATCAAGCGACGTCCGTGAAAGAAGTCGGCTTCTTGTGTGGGTTCTACTGCAGCTTGATAGGAAGTCGTCTTCTCTCCGCACTGGTTTGTTGAGTGCTGGCCCAGCATAGTTTTCTCTGGTACTCCGAGAGAGCCATACCAGAGCGTTCCCATTTTTCCACTACAAGGAGTTGTTGAGCTTCGTGGATGAAACGAATAACTGCTTAATCGAAACAAGGATTTTTTTAGAACGGCAACAATTTTTTCTATCGTTGTCGACTTCTCGATCAAAGACGTTGTATGGAGTCTACGATAAAGATTGTCCAGTAAAAATAGGGAAATTTGATCACGTAAGGAAATATATGACTGAATTAGTAGCAATCTAACTCTATTCAATGACGCTGAGATATCTGCAAAACTCCGGACTGCAGGTGTCTGACTTGGGCTTCCAGATCAATCCAGCTGACGGGTGTTTGTCGATGGCAGAGATCGATAGAAATAGCTGAGAGACAGGCGAAACGAAGAATCCTCATGGTGTGGTGGTGAACGCGTTACTCCTCGAAGAATAATAGCGCGTTCGTTCCCCACCGCAGACACCTGCGGTCCGGAGTTTTGCAAATATCTCAGCATCATTGAAGTTATATTTCGCAATATACCCTGCCATTAAAAAAAAGTAGGCAGCAAGTAACAAGTTAAAAATCTGACTATGTGTTTGCTTTTTCCATTTGTTTTTCATCGCAGTATTGTTAGTTAACCTAACGCAGGAACTTATACAACAGCCATCCCTTGGGAAGTCGTGAAAGTGAGGCAGGCGGCGCTTTCGGCGCTGCTTGCCATTATCCAAATTGTGTTAGCCAATTAAATTCGCGAAACTTCTTCAGTTCCATAGATACGGCGATTGCGTTTGCTATCGCTAAACTAATGAGAGTTTCACATTTGAATTTTTTGTGGACGACAAGAAATTTTAAATTGTGCCAGGCTCGTCCTCAAAATCCAATCTCTCCTTCTTGAAAAAAGCTTTTCGCCACTGTGATGATCCACTTCTTGCTATCGTTTTTGTTTCTACATTAGCTTGTGTTGAATACAATTCATGGAGTGAAGATTTGAACAAAAAATGGGAAATAATTCTTTCTGTATGATTTCAAAGACTGACGTTGTCGAGAGGAATCTCATCAACAACGTTGAATTTGGCCAGGGAACAGCTAGTGAAGAAGGTGCTGCGAGGTTCGTTTCAGAAGTTTCATGACGGCAGTTCCAAGTGTTTGTAAAAAATTAAAAGAGCAAACTAATACCAGGAACTGTCACGGGTCAGAAGGAGACCTATGCGGCAAATCTTCGAATCGACAAAAGCGTCCGACTGCTTGTAATGATTGTGATTAGGAGCATCCTGATGACACTAACTCGCACGATTATTTTCAAAGACAGGCCATCCGAACAACCAAATAAGAGTTTGATCCGACCATTGTGTCGATCATTCTTTAACCGGACTGAAAAATACTGAACTTTAACTCAGTTGGGACAAAATACCACTCATCTCCTTTATGATTAGGAAGATGTTGCACGACAAGAGTCATTAATTTTATTAAAACCTTCTTCAGTTGGCTTGATATAACTATTTCCTGAAAAATCTCAATGTTCGTGTCGTTAATTCGACTCCGGTTTCTAAAACAAGGAAAAAAAAACACAACAAAGCAGGAGCAGTGAACGGCATGTGAACAAAGTATTTTCGTTAAAGCTAATCTTTCCAGCTAATCCCGTTTCCCATCCGTTCTTCGGTTGGGCTGTTATTGCAATATGAAAATCATAGCGTGACCATTGTCGAGTCGAGAAATGTATAGTCATGAATCATTTTCGTTAGCTCTTACTTGAATGCATTTTTGGCTCAGACGTCATTTTTTAACACTGTTTAGTTTTCTACTTCGCTTTCATTCGGCGCTGTTGTTGTAGACTCGACCATAACTGTGTAAAGCGAGTTAATCACAAAATGCATCAAAAGAGCAACCAGTAAAGTTTCTTTCCATCACTATCGCTCCCCAAAGCTGTGCATTGAGCTACTTTTCACTCGATGGATATGAAGAAGCTGATTCATTTTCGCATTTGTCCTTTTGTTTTTATCGGTCTTTACCATTTAATACCATATGCTATAGTTCCCAGGATCGACTTTCTATTAATCTCGGCATTGGAATATGAATGTGTCGTTTTCTTGTTCAGCAATCGCGAGGTTTTTAAACAGCATACATTTACTTCCATAAAAAACACAATGTTGGAATATGAATGTGTCGTTTTCTTGTTCAGCAATCGCGAGGTTTTTAAACAGCATACATTTACTTCCATAGAAAAACACAATACAATACACTGACGATGACGCAGTCGTCGACCACATGCGACTATAATCAGCTGTTCCAAATTTCCTCATTGGAAGTCACGAAAAAGCGGCTCTGAAGAAGGCGATACTGCCGAAACGTCAGCTAGCGTTGTATTGTATTGTGTTTTTCTATGGAAGTAAATGTATGCTGTTTAAAAACCTGCGATTGCTGAACAAGAAAACGACCATATGCTATGTTTTTTATGCTTTACCGGTGTTCACCACATAAAAGTTAACGTTCAGCTCAACAAAACTATTTAAAGCATGTCTTTTAGAAACGCTTGATTTCGAACAGAAAGTCTACGTAAAGGTGAGTTTCGCCTTTACATAGGAGAGTTCCACTTCCACGTGGACGACTTTCACATCTGGGCGGACGAGTTTAACAAAACGACTCAAGTCATGTTTCGTGGGCGAATTAGTTCATGTACTTTTTTTGATTGGTGTCCAACGATCTAAATAGATAACAGATGTTATTAATGCTTAGTCGACGATTCGTTGCTGGACGGCATGACGTTCTGGCAATCAGGCGTCTTACATATTGTCTCTGTCGTGAATTGAATTTCACGCCGCTCGGCCATCATTGGAGGTCGACTGACCGACCGACCGACCGACCGACCGACCGACCGACCGACCCAAGTCAACTACGGCCGTGAAATAGAATGTCGTTTTTAGCTTCATTTATTCTTCGTCTTAATTTAGAATAGATCACATCTCATCACCTCCAGCTGGTAAAAATATGTGCTTACTAAAGTGAATAGAAAACTTTTCCTCCTGATGAAACGTAGTCAGAGTTCTCAGAGTTCTGGCTCTTTCAAAGTTTTTTAGTACTTATAATATTAATAATAAATAAGACTAATCGTTGTTAGATTGTAGAGCCTGCAAAAGATAAAAGTGAGCTCTTCAATCACTTTTTAAAATACAGAGATTTTCCAAGTATTTTCACGTTTTTCTCTTCTAGTGTAGACTACTACATAATCGATTGTGTAGTGTACCATGGCAGGTCTTCATTCCTTTCTAGCCATTCGGACTTCTTTGTTATTCCATGAACCTCATCCACATCAATCATTTGCACTTCAGATTTGCTCTCGTGCAAAAACAACTGAGTCAGTCTTTTCTAGGATTCACCTCTTACGAAAATGAGGGTATTTTCACTTAACGTCAACTCCTTTGATAATACTTTTTATATTAAATAATTCGGTTTCTTGCGAAAGGGTCACCATTCACTTATAAACTAGTCGGAGACCAGTAAATCCTATACTTCCATCCTCACTATATTTTATCTCCTCCAATCCACTATAATCTACTTCAATCATTCTGTAGCACAATTCAAGTGAAATGAGTTTCAGAGCTACTTTCTATATTTTCTTTTTTCCGTGTTCATCATTACATGGTGAGTTACATGCCGCTCACTTAAGTAATTCCATAGTCCACATCATTTCCCTCGCGTATCCGAACCTATTCTACTAACGCTACACGAAGCTTTCTCTGGCCTTCATCCATCCGTCTTACCTTATAGATCATCAATCCAACCAGTTTACTGAACCCTTTCCTATTACGGTTATTGCTCACCATTAGTGGCAGCGTAGTGTTTAGCTTTTCCATATGAATGAGTTCCATTCATTCCTCAAGGACTCTTATAATTCATCTTATTGTTGTTCTCGTACGACCGCCTTAGATTTATTCAATAACGATGCCTGCTTATCGGGGTTTTGCTTTGAATTCTTATTTTACTGCACCTTACATATCGGACAGGTGAAAACTATTTTGCTGGACTTTGTATTAATTACGTTTGTCTGTTGAATGTCAGAAAACGTAGTTCTAACAGTGCTTATATGATGCAGTAGGAGAAAACTAACCTCTACTCGTCCAAACATAGAAAAATCTTTTCTTTATACCAATTCAAGCCTGGTTTCTGGATACATTAGGCTTTTCGAGCACATTTCGAAACCACAATTAATCATCGAGTCTTTTAAGCGGGCACCAGTAAACTCTTTTCGTTCCCATAAAGTGCCAGAGGTGCTCAATGATCTCTGCAAAGAAATCATGGTAATCTTCTCATTTCTGAGCAGTGGCTAATAGTGTAGTCAATCAAAAGCAAGGTGCTGGTTCCACTCCCTCCCCAACGTTTTCCCCAGTCCTAGTGTGAACGCCCAAGCTCCGCTATCTCGAAGACTGCATAGAGAATCGACTGGACCGGAATTTTAAGAAGACAATATCCTCAAGCAGCAGCACGCGTTTTTTTTTTCAGCAATAACGAATTTGTTATATAGTACATGTTTAGTTCGTTACAAAAAAACACACATGCGACACAGCGGTAGCTGACGTCTCGGCAGCATCTCCTTCTTCAGAGCTCGGAAGGGTATATTGATATGCAATTTACTACGCCAAACGCTTCAGTAACACAAACAGAAAGATGAAAATCTACCTTTCACTGAGGGAGAACAGCTGATTAGAGTCGCACATTATTGACGACTACACTACCCCACACCATAAATCAATTCCGAAATACAGGACTAGATCATGTGTTTTATAGGATACTTCGACGCGAAAAATCACATCTTCGTTCGTCGATCGGTCAACTACTCGTAGGAATCGTTGCCGTTTTAAAAGGTTGCTACTCACATGACATCAAATCTTCGATCCGCAAGAGTTGGCGACTGGCTGTGGTAAAGTCCACCACAACGAGGACAGAAAACTGCTCGCTAAGCCGCAGCTGAGCTCACATTTGAACCCGATGATATCTGTATATCAGTGGAGCCGTTAGTAAATTTGCAACGGTCTTCATGATCTGTGAGGACATTCCACGTAAGCATAAAATCGTTCACCCCAATGCGGTAGAGGATCTGATGTTCTTCATAGGCTATCTTATCATTTGATATCTAAAGCGAAAATGCTCGATGTGATTTAGCTTTTAGGTTAGTTCGTAGGTGATTAGATTGAAAATGATAAAGATGATAAAGAAAACGATGATAAGGTGAAAGGTTATAGTGATCAGATAGCTTTACTATTGTGTCGACGTATCTTGGTCACAGAGCGCCTTTCGTGCTTTGTGACTCGGAGATGTTTCTTCTTGTATTAGTTTTCAAAAAACGTCAACCATTTTTTCAATTTTTCTTCTTCGATCTGAGCTTCCGTATCCATTCCATTTCGAGGCCTTTGAACACTGTACAGCGCGGCGATGGCGATCTGTCTATTCTTCCATTTGACGCTTCCGTTTTTCATTCAAATCTTAATGTTATTTGGAATATCTTTTAAGAAAGAAGCATCTTTTCATCGAAAGCACAAGATACACTTTAACAACAAAATAGTATTATATGATGAATGGTTTTATATACGTCAAAAATTTAGGGGTACTTGCATACTTACATGACCCATGCTTACATATTTCAGAGTTCCATCACAACAAAAACGTTTGCCCATCATTTTGGCGGTCTCTCTCGAGGTCGTCTTGATTCTCTTGGAATACATTTTAACGTTCTTCCTGGCTAGCTATCATCTTCTATTCCTATTATACAGCCTAAATTTAGGAGTAGAAGGATAAATGATTAAACTGTTGGCGTTGATCAATCCCTTACGAATGCGCCATACAATCGACTACATCAAGCATCGTTAGAGGTGAGTTTATATCTGGCTTATAAAATGACCTGCTGTGTCTTACCGATGTGTCAAGTCAGCGATGACTCGTGTATCTTCCCAAACAACTTCCCTACCAGTTTTCCGACCCCAAAAGGAGAAAAGGCACAGTGAGCCCAGAGCGCAGAATCGAACCAACGATCACGTATGTATCACAGGGCACTTGAACCACTTCGCTACACGTGCCACTTAGATCAATCAAAGGTTATATGAAGGCAATATCGATATATCGATAGCGAAACATAAAAAAGCAGATCAGATAATGAAAAGAACAGACCGCAGAAGGATGAAAAGAACTGTAGAATGGACTCGCAAGCGTTCTATGCAACCAACACGTATATGGTGGCTCAGAAGTGTTCGCAACTAATAAAATTAGTCGGTTCTGTTAACAAAAGGTAATAATCCGTGAATCACAGAATTTGCCTCGCAGATGTCGTCGTGTTGGAAGCAAACCAGGACCACGGGCGACATCACCCGGCAACGAAACGAATGGAAAATGTGATCCTGCTTGTCCCACTCGTCACTACATGCCGCATAACTCTCCATTTCCACTCGCAACATCACGGCTCTGAAGAAAGCGAAATCGCCAAAACGTCAGCCATCAACCAACAACAACTACGACAGCAACAACAACGACAGCTTATGCCAACTTCGCATCACCCCAACAAGATCGGTTCATAAGATCATATAAATAAATATGTCCACTTATTATATCAATGGCATACTAATGTCTATTTTTGAGAAACGTTCTATTGTATTTCTAAGACGGGACATTATTCTTCTGTAATCTAAAATGAAGAAAAAACCGACGTAGAGTTCGCTACACCGGCTCAGAATGTCTTCCTTGAATACTTCTGCAAATTTTTTTAATACAGTTGAAGCACCAATTCGTCTTTGTACTTCTTTGCACTAATCAGGGAGGGGAGCTGCGTAAAATATGTACACGCAGATCAGGATTGGCATTGCCTCCTGGAAGGAGAAGGCGGCCTAACCCTGCTCGTTTTCCTCTATCGTGTTCTCTCTGGTCATCATCCATATCTATTCAACGTTTCAGTTTTACCTAAGATGTGGCGTCCTTAGCTGACGATTCTTGTTTAACAAACTCTTATTCTGAATGCTAAGTGTTTTCTTTGAGTTGAGTACGAATTGAGGTCTCAAGTCCACACCGCTCTCATTAACTACATTTGATCAGTGAATTCCCCTTAGACAAACGAGTAGAAAAGAATAACAGTATTATTTTTAGGTCTTCAATATGTACTGCCTTCGGCAAGGAGGTGGCGGTAATTATTTGGTCTGAATCTGTCGAAAATCACGGCTGGGTGTTCCTACTTATGGCTAGCTTGTCAAGTCTCTTCCATTGGTTTCTTTGCAGCAAAGGATTCTGAGCTGCGAATCCCATGTATTCCTCAGTCACTCGAGGCTTCTATTGCTTTTTAGCGATCGATGCAGGTGCATACATGTAGGATATACGTGTAATCTACTTGTGTTGGAAAGATACATGTTAATACGACACAGCAGGCAGCAGCGTGTCTACTTTGTAATTCTAACAACTTCTTAAGAAGAATGCATAATCGCTTTAGGTCCATGTCCAACTCTCTGTTCATTTCACGATAATACATCATGCTATCTTACAATTAACCGATATATATTTTCTCATATTAGGTCGATCCAAGTGTTCACATTTTTCTTGTTCAGAAGCGATAGTGCATCTAGTGTTAAGTTATCCTTTAGAAATATGTCATGCATTCGACCCCATTCGTACCGGCGTGGATATGATTGAGAGCACATTTGACCTCCGCAATAACCCACAGAGGTCTAGTGATGTGTCGAATCAGTATTTTTGTACTTCCATACGACTACTACAAAATTTAGGAGTACTGAGTGTTGGGGCATAATAACCTTGAGTCTAGCCAGCGAACCGGTGACCATGCCTGTATTGCACAGCTCCCCTAACCACTGTTTTACATCCTTATAGTACGTGTAATATATTTACCAATTCATACAAAAAGAAATAGTTTCCAAACTTTAAAATATGCGATTAATTCCTGTGGTATGACAACAATGTACATCGTGTTTGACATATCGATCTCAATGTCGAATTGCTTGCTAATTTTCCTCTTTTCTTTCGTTCTTCCATGCATTCCATATATATTCATTACGAAGATTATTCCTATTTTATCACATTATCTGATATTCATTGAGAATTGTTTAGGCCGATGCCGGCTGACTAATGCATCTGGCGGTATTCGTCATGTTCTGGGCTCCAGCATTAACAGTGTTCGACAATTATAACACGAATCGCCACATTATCACATACAAACGTAAGTATTTTTATTCATTCAGTTTCAGTTATTTGTTTATTATTTTCTTGGAAACTTTAATAACCTCTAGTTTTAGCTAGTTGGGTGATCCAGGAATACCTGCAAGCTGATAGGGTGATTTTTTCTGTAGTTCACTGATTACGTGTGAAAGCGCTAGAAGGTGATATATAGAGGCAGTTTCCGACCATTGTGGATAGCCAGTGGATTGGTGCCTCAAGAGATGGATTCTTTCATGAAGGCAGTAATCCTCGGCATCGTTTTACTATGAAGTGAAAACCCAGATACCGATACCAAGCTAATTTGCATGATCATACGATGAGGGTGAACACCCGACGGTGCAATGGATTCCGATACCTAGAAGGAAATAGTGGTAAATCTCTTTTCCACGTCATTAGTTTAGCTTTTGGATTCTAGCTTGTCGTTCTTTCTTATTATCCATCAATTTCTTTGAGAGCATATAATCACTGTTGTCGATATCTCATTGTTCAACAATAAAACGAATATGTATTTTTTTTTTGATGAGCTTACACGAGGTTGATAATGATATTTATTTTCGGCCAACGTTTCGACGTCTTCGTCTTCATCAGAGCCGATGAAATGGTTTCGAAATAAAACGAATGTTCTTATTCTTGAAAAACCTATTAGTTAGCAATTTCTTATTTTTATCATAAAATATCTAGGAAGTCACTAAAGCATGAGGTTACCGTGTAAACTGACAGGATAGATTCACTTGCATTTTTACAATTATTGCTACATCTCGTTATTTGTACATCTGTTATTACATACACCCATTTGAAACCTTTTCCGAATTAGAAGACATTGTCTTTTTAAGTGTACACTATGTTTTCCACTGTTTTGATTACCGTCAAACGGCTTGTTATTTTCATGTGTTAAAGCGACGCTTAGTGAACCACGACGTTGAAAACCTTTCTGCTTGACAAAATACGGTGTAAAGCAGAAAAGTCTTATTCCTCGGAAACATGGCATAAACTGAAAACAAATTGGACAGACAGACAGAAGTCCAGTTGAGAGTAAGCTTTTGCCGACAACTTCCTAAAAGCAACGCAACCGCGAAGCGATAAACTTCCAGATTATAAAGACCAGCACCAGCAAGTGTTTGTTATGACAATCAGTGGACGTAAAGGCTGAGTCATCTCCGAACAACAGGAGAAAAGATCATCTGGTTAAACATCAAAAAACCAACCACATGGGAGTTGTGCTGGAGCTGGCACTAATTATGGCAGCGAGACGTCATATTATCAGATAGAATGGAACTATGCTTCTATGTCCTTCGGAAATTTTCGTCGCGTTGACAGCTTTATTTCTATTTCAGGTGTTTTAGCAATAATGGTTCACTATTATATATCAATGTAAAGTTTATTTTATTCCTCTTAGCACTGTTTAATTGAATCACAACATCTACTGTACTTCTGACAATTTTTACAGAATGGAGATTGAAATGTCAAAACAGCTAATTGGAGAAATTTAACGTATGAGTATATGGTCGGCTATGCGAAGCACAAATGGTTTGAAATATCAGTGAAATATGAGACCAAGGAATTGTTAAGCAATTCACAGCGAGACGTTTTTCCGAAAATTTCATCGTGGTGAATTTGACGTTGAAGGTGAGTGCGATCACGGATGTCGACGGCGATAAATTGAAAGCTGTGATGAAAGTAAATACACGCGCAACTATTCGAGAACTTGCAGAGGAACACAACATATGCATCTCAGTTGCTTCAGAGCACCCAAAAAATTGGAGAAACGAAGAAGCTCGACGTCGTCGGAGCTTTTTCTGCGCAATCGAAACGATCCTTTCACTAGTGGATTTTGACGTAAGACGAAAAATGGATCGTCTCAAACAGCCGGAACTTTCGGCTCAGTGTTTAGAGCACGTTGAAGTTTGGCAGTGAAATTACACGAAAAGAAAGTCATAATGACAGTTCGACGGTCTACAGCTGATTTGATTTACCACATCTTCCTGAATCTTGCCAGAACCGCTATGGTTGTAAAGTTATTTCATCTAATTGGCGAAGTGCATATGTAATTTCAACGTTTATACCCTATATTGGTCGAGACAAAGGGATAAATCCTTCTTCTCAATAACGCGCAGCCATACGGTGCATAATGGACCCTGCGAATATTGAACGAGTTGCTCAAAAAAACGCTGCCGCATTCATTACAGCCGTCGAACTACTTGCCTACCGCCTATCACTGCTTCAATCATTTCGACAATTTGCAGTGGGAGAAGTGCTTCAGAAACTAAGCCAGTTCGGAAACTGCCTTCGAAGATTTCGAGATCTCCAGAAGTCCAAAAGTTCATGAAACCAGTACAAGTTTACTTGTCACTCGTTGGCAAAAATATGTAGCCTCTATCATGATTTCATTTCAATTTATGAAGTTTATTTTGAGCCGACATATGGTTCTTTGAAAATAAATGTCAAAGTCCGCCAATAATTTTAGTAGGACCTAATACTTAAGAGATCAACAGTACTTTCTAGTAGGAGGACCGGAAAGATCATTTAAAAGAGCTGCATAATCATTCAGTCGTACTTCAAAGAAGAAACGTTTGCGTGCTTTAAGTGTGAATTGAGAAGGTTCTGAATCTGAATAGATGTGGAGTGCATCGGAGTGGGATGGGTGGGATCGAAGGAAGAGAAGAAAGGGAATGTTCATATTGTTCACTGCAGTCCTCGAGCCCTTAACAAATCCAGCACACCATCATTATACTTTTTAGTTAGTACAATAAAGTATCATAAATCAACGAATATTAGACTTTTTCTACCCCACTTATTTTTCCGTTTAGCGTTTGATTCCCACGTATAGCTTGCTGAGCTCCGAACATGGAGGCTGTGTATACTCACGGATAGCCTACCAGTCTCTCCCAGAGTAGACTGGGAGCTTATTTGTTGGATGCGGCTTCTAATTGTTCCCATACATTTGATCGTAGATTTTTCGCCGAATTGACACGTAGGGTAGCATCCTTGTGAACAAAAACACACGCATGCATGCATGAGTATGACGTCTTTAAACACACAAGGTATGTGTAAATCGTTGCAGCAGAAACAGAAGAGGTTCCTTTTGGTCAGCGATTAATCTCCCATCCTTTATCTGGGGATGCTTCACGTTGCCTCCCAATTAATTGGCATGAGATCCTTCCATTAGGGAGAACGGTGCGAATGAGATTCGTGAGATTCTAT
The DNA here is from genome assembly GCA_900624975.1 of Angiostrongylus costaricensis. Lineage (NCBI taxonomy): Eukaryota > Metazoa > Nematoda > Chromadorea > Rhabditida > Metastrongylidae > Angiostrongylus > Angiostrongylus costaricensis. The sequence goes on along the minus strand of UYYA01004060.1, from coordinate 136,364 downwards.
ACTCCAAATTATATCTAGGCTAGACAGCGATGACCTAGCATTGGGTCACCTTAAGCTCAGTTTCTACTAAGATTGTTAACTTATCTCACTTTTGGGTGATCCTGTTAGTGACAATGGTGGCAATGAGCTGCATTGGCAGTGATTTCCCACTAAACACCATGCCACGATGGGTCGCGATAATCCTGTGCTAGAAGAGAACCTGTGTAACAATTACACATGAAAATACGTGACAAAATAAAAGCTTAGTAATACTCCGAATGTTTGTGAGATATGCTGCATTATAACAATGCTAAGATAATCTTAACCCTTTTTATTTACTGCCTTTTTCTTTTTAATGGCAGGGGATGTTGCGAAATATAACTCCTATGAAATGCTGAGATATTTGCAAAACTCCGGACCGCAGGTGTATGCAAAACTCCCCGCTAAGGACAATAGCGCGTGTTCGTTCCCCACTGCATGCACCTGCGGTCCGGAGTTTTGCAAATATCTCAGCATTTCATACGAATGCTAAGATATTTACAAAACTCAGGCCATAGAGCAAACTCGAACCGGCGATTACGCTTTCCTGGGATTCACGTGTTCATCACTTCACCACTGAGGTCCTCGCTTTCATTTTATCTCTGCTACTTTTTTACCTTATCGGTGTCATCAGCAATCACCCGTCAACGGGAATGGTCAGGGGAGCTGACATTCGCATTGAACCAAGTTAAGCTTATGCTGCATTCAAAATCAGAACATTCAACTTTTTGCAGTAACTCCCTCGGCCGAATTTCTATTAACCTCGGCATTGATCAAGTCGCGAGAACACGAGAGCGCAAAACTCTCGAGGCGTTCTGGATTAATTCCAGAAATCCGAAAATAAGTCGCAGGGAAGAATGCCTCATTATCACGCGTGATATTGGACAGTATATAAGCCAATTATTCTGATGGGAGGGGCACATTACACTTCCATGTGAATTCTGTACCGTCGGTCTTCACACGATATACTCAGTGGAGGCCTCATAGAAAGCGGTGAGTGTGCAAAGCTGTGTTTAATGTAATTGAAATCTTGGTTTAGCGTTTTCTTTGTTTGGTTATGGAGGTGTTTGGCCGAATAGATTGCTGTCAATTTGACCTTTCCAGGCTCTGAGGAAGGCGAAATCCGCCGAAACGTCAGCTTATTCGTGAATAAAGAATAAAAATAACACCTCGCGTTTGCTCAACAAGAATACGAAGAAATTAGCTTTTTATTTAACGCCTATTACTTTTTTTTCCGAGTGGGCTTCAGTGGTGCTGTGGATAACATGTTAACCCCCGGAGAAAGTAATAGCGGGCTCCAATCTGGCCTGGGGTCTGAGTTTTGCAAAAATTTTAGCATCTTTGTAGTTGTATTTCACATAATACCATGCCATGAAAAGAAAATATTAGGCAGTGAATAAAAAGTTGAATGTCATGCTAAATTGTTTTTTAGACTATAACAGTTTTTATGTAATAATTGTCCGGACTTAGATATTTCTTCATCTCCGTCTTCCTTGCTGATTCGCTGTGTCTCCTTAGTACTTTTAATTTGACAGCGCGCGAATTTTCGCACTTATTGACAATTTCACATCACTGCCAGTGGTCAACATAACTCAGTGGTCGATTTGTAGTGGATTTCATCTTCTCAACGTAAAAAGAACTCTCATGTTTTTGTTTATTTGATCGATTCTAATTTTCACTCATCGACTTTAATCGTAAATAAATCCATCACCTGTATCACCTGTAGTTCCGTTGATCGTCGAGTGACTCGAGCGGGCGCCGGTAAGTCTTCCATTTTTCCTTGTCGCATGCAAAAGTAGCCCACTCGGTTCTGCTGGCTCTAGGAACCTGTTCAGTTTCACATCTTTTTTCAAGGCTCTTTATGAGGAACACTAACCATCGGGTCCGTGGTCTTCTTGAAGTGCATTCATCTTGTGGAATCCAGTCACTAACGGCTCTTGTCCATCGGTTGTCATTCGTGTGAATTATGTGTCCGGTCCACCTTTTCTTCCTATAGCGTTTATAAATTTGCATCCGTGGTTGTGTTTCCACCCTCAGAAATGTCCCGTCGCATTATGAATATCGTTGTCAATTGCTAAAATTTAGATATGCTAAACGATTATGGGCGCCTTTTCTTTTTTTCTAAAACTAGCGTATGTGAGTGTAGTTAAAGCCAACTATTTAGTTGCCCAAAGGTATACAGATTCGTTCAGGAGGTTACCTTCACCTCCTGATAAATTAATACTTGCGTGAATGTGCTTACATGTGTGCCGATTATATCCTGTACGTCATCTTCTCAGAGTCTCAATCAAAACAATCGAACAACAACTGTGAAGTACACGAGAGGCGGTTTGGGTCGTTACCAACAAACGAAGCACCACGTTTACGTCGAAAATATCTGATAAACTTCCTACGGACACCATTTTGCTAAGCACAGTAAAAATATTTAGACGATTATTTCGGCCTGAAACTGTGATGCTATTTGTTTATTCAAATAAAACGGCCTTATTGGATTGCTTCAGGGTGCAACAGAAATTAAAGCAAGACTCTGTTAGTGACAGCTTCAGTCAGTCAGTAGTTTGCGGGTTTGCAGGTGATATAGATGATACAAATAAGCGTCGTTCGTAGTGCTTTCCTTCAATTACCATTAATCGGAACTGTCGGAACCTGCTGTCGTTATTTTTTCCGGTGGCAATCTGCTTGAAACATTTCTGAAATCCGATAAAACGTAGAGCGAGTCTTTGCTGCCCAGAATCTACCGTGTGACACAACTCCGTCGTTTTTCCTAACCACCAAGGCCATGAGGACGCGACATTTGTTGCATTACAATTGTTGCTGTTTTTTCGCACTTTGGTAACTAAACTTTATAACGGCGTATCTTAGAGTGAAATTTGAAAAGAAGGAAGGAAACCCACTTAAGAATCACCAACAAATTTAATACCAGTCCTTCAAATGTGAGAAGATCACTAATAAAATCGTTCGTTAAAGTATCACTTTTGATCTGATTAGTATTGTATAAGAACAAAATTGTTTACGCTTAAGTCGGTAGATTTGCAATGATCACCGTCAGGTGTCGTCGAACAACCTCTTAACTGAAGTCGGTTGATCGCAGATGCGGTCGACGATATGCCGCCCGACGAGCTCACGATTATACGGTGTCCGATTGAATTCGTCGTTATCTCTCTTAGTCCCCTAGATTGAGCTTACACTACAAACCAACAACTCACTACACTGTTCTTTCCTCACGGAAAATTTGTAAACTCATTAATGAAACTAAGGATAGCAGTCGTTGACGTAGTAGCTCTTGTTAATTGCACCTTTATTTTATTTCAAACCACGTTATGTATGCAGAAAGTACTTCTGTGTGAAAAGAACTGATCATGAACAATCATCTTTGGAAAAATGGCTTATTGTTCACGTATATACCTTTAGATGGTTCTTCAATGGTTTACATCGGGAAGTCCAACCAGTGGTAATCCTGTTTACCTCGTTTGAACCTGGATATACTTATGACTGCCTTTTCTTCAAAAACACTAGGCAGTAAATGAAAAATATGATGCTGTTCGTGTAGCTTCAGTGAACGGAGCCCATTTGTTAACTCTGTCGCTTGACGAGTAGGATTGCAAATACGCTGGAGTCACTCAATGACTAATGGTGTTCCGGCTGCTACAGGCATTACCTTTAAATAAGTATTGAAGAACACACCTACTAAGCCTTAATTTATCAGAAATATTGAGTGAATTCAAGCGTTATTTCGTCCTCAATAGGCTTCTGAGAAGATTATTCATGGATCGTATCAGATATTTTGCAGCAATCTTCATAATTCACTTTATTTTTTTCGTCCATATGACCCGCTCTTACACGATTTTTCTAAAGAGATGGCTATGTTAGTGCGCTCTAAAATGGTTCTCAGAAGGCGCCACAAACCCTTTTTGGTGGGTAGTACGATGGCTTTCTGGCTTGAAACTTTGATTCTTCCATGACGACAGTAAGTGACATTAGCTCACTCAAAGCTTAACTTCTGGAAAGCGATGTCCTGTTCCACTACATCTTATTTTTCTTACAAGGGTGAACTATAAATCGCGTAGAAAGTATTAGGTTGTTCAGAGATAATTGAGCGTTTTTAAATGGAAACTATTTGAATTCACATATTTTTTTCTAACGAGAAACAAATTTATTTATTCCAGTTGCATAAAATTCTAGAGTTCTGGAACTAATGAATTCGTTGAATGCATTTCTTGCGTTATCGTGGTTGGTGAAGCACTTCTCGCCTAAGAAGTTATCAAGGTACATGAATAAGTTGAAGTCGACAGGTCTGGTGAATGTGGGGGATGAATAAACGTTTTGTAGCCTAACTCTTTCAACTTAGGCAACGCTTGTTCCGTAACATGAAGCCGGGTGTTCTCGTGAAGAGCGATTGGTCCTTTTCGCGCCGGTCGTTGTTTCAGTTTACGGTGCATTTCTTCGAATGGTTGGCAATACTTCTCTGCCGTAATCGTTTCGCCAGATTAAAAAAGCTGTGGTGAATCACCCCAGTTACAAACCACAAAACAATCACCGTAACCTTTTTTGGTGCAAATTCGGCTTTGGGAAGTGCTGTAGAACCTGATCTCAATCCAGTAATTGAGCCGAATGTCGCCTGTTGTCGTACAGAATCAAATTCCCGTAGCACGTCACAATTCGATCAAGAAAAAGGTTGCTTTTGTAGCACAGAATAAGCCCAGACGACACTTCAAAACGGCAATTTTTTAAAATTTGTGCGGCACCCACTTGTCGAGTTCTTTTGTCTTTCCTATGCCATTCATATACGTGGAAATTCTTTCTGTGCTTACGCTAAGCTGTTCTGCAACCTCTCGAACAATTATTCGCATGCACTAGTGCCCTTAATTCATTGTCGTCAAGTTCACTGGAAGCTCCGTCCGCTGCCTTTCGTATTTCGGGGTCGAAATCACCAGATCGGAATTCCCAGAACCATGTTCGCATTCTCGATTCACCAACTCGCTTTCACCCCAAACCTCAATGTTTCAAGCCGTCTCTGCTGCACTGCGACCGAGTTCGAACTCATAAAAGAAAATTTGACGAAAATACGTTTTCGACATCCAAAATCGCAACGCTCAGAATTGGAAGAAGGAATTCTAGTTCTGACCAAATGTGAAAGCCGTGTAGAAATATGGTAAAATTATCTTTCTAAATATTGCAAGACACAAAAAATATTTTATTGGCAAAAAATACATTGGACCGACAATTATTTTAAGACGCTTATTTAGTTCTGAACGACCTGATACGTAAAGTAAATCGCTTTTCGACGCTTAGAGAAAGAACATCCGAACTCCGTTTCCCACACTCCTCATAGCTGGACTTCCGCATTGCAGATTTACCCTCCTATATAATGAGACACGGAATTCTTCTTAAATAGACAAACTTTTCTAATATATTATTATTTATAAAATTTTTTAAAACCACATATAACATATCTTGCGAATTCCTGCACTCCTTCAATTCATGCTATATCACCAATATTCCACGAATCTCTAGGTTTGGATTTATATTCGGCCGCCACTTGAGGATGTTGCCTTCTTCATTAGTACTGGTGAATCCCGTCGAGAGTAATTCTCTTTAAAATACCAATATACTTTCTATAGCTTTCCCACAGCCAAATGGAATTCCTCAAAAAATCCTGCTAACAGCTTACATTAATTCCAGGCAGCTTACATTTTATAGTGCGCATGCATCCGATATATATGAATTTCCAACCTTAGATAGGGGGTGGAGGCTTGTGGGCGCGGATGGAACCAGCAACTACGTGTGCTTTGCAATGCACCTCTTATCACCGTACGACATATGCTGACACTTCTATATGTAACAAAGCAAGATGGAAAAATGGGAAAGTATTAGGCGGAGCAGACTACTGTCCACATGGGTGGTGCAGCTCAGCAATTGAAATGGTGGATGTGATTTTCGTTAAAAATTCCCATTCGGTTCATTTCGATGCCCACGGTTTGCTTTAATACACCATGAATCTCCTTGTCATGTTTTTTACCTATCATCACGCTATGTTATGGACAATAAGATAAGTTTATTTGATAGAATCCAGCTGCCTCGTGTCGTTTTATATTACAGTAGCTATTAGTAATAATTGTTTTTATTCATTTTTATTACCTCTATACCCCGTTCTCCCAACATTGGTCAGATTTGCGGACCTTCAGGTTTAATGTTCAACCTTCTAATCGTAACACTACTCTATCGTGCTCTGTAGATGTGATGTTGTGAATAGCTTCCGTCATTGTCGAAGTCTAACAGCAACGTTGATGGCGCTCTCATGATGGACGCGGTCCCCTCCAAAGCTTGAAGTGGCTACTTGTGCTGTTTCCTGTCGTTTAATTAAGTCCTTGAGTCCATTATGAAAATGTTAACGCCATATATAGAACTTGAACTCGATAATCTGTGATAATAATCAGCCACTGTTTTTTTATTCTTCAAGCCAAACCAATTGAACAGAGTCGTTATTTCTCACTCATGTGAGTGTTATGAAAAATTGAGGATTCGTGTAGAGTCGTTCGTCGACAAAGATTTTGCTACACTTCAGTGTGAGCGATTACAATACCCTTGTAATACAACCGTATGCAGTGGCTGAGAAAATTTTTGCCTGAAGTGGAGAGAAAGCCGTCATTTTCGCAAGTTGCCGCCGTGTGCATTCGCCTAGCCATAAAGATCCAAAGCTTCACCAGCTTGCCACTGAGCTTCTTCCAAGATGGGTGGAATTTCTGGCATTCGTTTAAAATTAGCCATATGCGACTATAATCGACTGTTCTAATGTTTCTCATTGGAAGTCACGAAAAAAGCGGCGTTCAAGAAGACGATGCTGCCGAAACGTTAGCTACTGTTGTATTGCATTGTGTTTTTCTATGGAAGCAAACGTATGCTGTATAACAACCTTGCGATTGCTGAACAAGAAAATGACGCATTCGTTTAGAATGTTGGATAGAAATGTTGAACTCATTCACAGCTCATTTGACTCTGCTAGGTGTGACCTCGTGTTCTAGACAATTTCATCTTGGTTATCTCCTAGAGATTATCTATTGAACAATTCACGAGAAAACTTTGCGACGGCTTTGGGTCAAACTGCTGTCCTTTTTTAACAGTTATAAAGATAAGCTATTAATTAATTTTAAAAAAATGTAGAATATGGTTAGAACATAGTTAGAACATGGTTTAGTGAATAGTGAAGAGATACTTCCACTATGTTGATATGACTCTATGCCTTCTTCAAAAATGTCCCCGTCCTTGTTTTTCCATCCCACAAAAACACTCTAGAGATTGCTTTTGGTGTAAAGGAGTGATATCTGGTGATACAATGATAACTGTTTATATCGAATCTCACGTTGAGGCTAAACGAAAAGATAAATGAGCTGACAAATCACCATTACACACATTGACTGACGGACGATGGGCTGATGATAATTGATTAAATCGGTCACTTCTAGAGTTTATTCGCTGAGAATCGGATTTTCTCTGTTATCAAGCTTTTTAAAATCAATAATATTGACTATTAATTCTCTTACTCTCTCTTATTTCAACTCGTCTAATCTATAAGTCTCTCATGCATAGTCCTCACACAAGTGAAGTAACTGGCAACAAGAAAAGCCTAAACACTATATTGTGTATTTCGAAACCGACATTCCCTGAACCTCAGTATCACTAATCAATATGTATTCTTTCTTTGATGAATTTATAACAAGGACAAGGAATAACAAGCGAGGACCATCGACTCGGTTCATCGGCTCTGAGGAAGACGAAGACGTCGAAACGTTAGCCGAAAATAAACATCATTATCAACCTCGTGTAAGCTCATCAAAGAAAGAATACTATATTGTGTAATATAACTCGTATGAAGTGCTGAGATACCTGCAAAACTCCGGACCACAGGTGCATGCAGTGGGGAACGAACACGCGCTGTTGTCCTTACCGGGGAGCAGCGCACTTCACCACTACACCATCCGGGTCCTTCGCTTTGCATGTATCTCAGCTAGTTCTATCGATCTTTTTGCCATCAGCAATCACCCGTCAACGGGATTGATCTGGGGAGCCAATATCGGCATTGAACCCAGTTAGGCTGAGGCCTCGTTATAATCACAATCACAATCCCCGGTAAGGACAACAGCGGGTGTTCGTTCCCCACTGCATACACCTGTGGTCCGGAGTTTTGCAGGTATCTCAGCACTTCATACGAGTTATATTTCACAACATACCCTGCCATTAAGAAGAAAAAGGCAGTAAATAAAAGAGTTAAGACTATATTGTGTATTTGTAGGTGCATAAAGACGAAATCCTCCACTGTAAAGCATTTTTGAACCATCGTAGTTTATTAATATTGTCAGTGTTAAACGGATTTCTCTAAATTTTAGCGAGACTTGGCGATATAGGATACTTTTCGAGTTCTGCCGAATAAGAAGGTATTCGTCGTTTTCTCTCTCAACAATCGCGAGGTTGTTAAACAGCATACGCTGACTTCTATTCAACAACACAAGTATAACACATTCGTAGCGGAGGTTTCGGAAGTATCAACTTCTTCAGAGGAAGGGTATAGTGATACGCAATTTACTATGTCAAATGCTTCAATAGCACGTACAGAAGCTATTGTTGGAGGGGTTACCTGGATGCTTACTATGTACTCCCTAATCACTTAAATAACTATGACCTATAGCAGGTTAGTTGCGAGACCGGCTGAAGAGGTTCTTTCTTATGGCAAATACAGGTTAAACCAAAGCACTGGCGAACGTGTGCACTTACCTGAATTGCAGGTGGATTAAGACTAAGGTTATTCGCTGTACGTCTCTACTTTACCGAATTGACCTGTAGCCTTCGTGGCTATCCTGATATTCAAAGAGAATCATATTTCACCAGCATTCAATTCCATCCACCTTAAAGACAAAATCCTCAATTGAAGATAACACCTAGATTCGAACACTTCTACCTAACGGATTTAAGGCAACAGGGACAGAACCGAATTGAAGGGGTTCTGGGAACTCCACAATATACAGAAAGTAGTTCGAAGTCCGCCTCATAAGATAGGCTTCAGATCTATTCAGGAGAACTCGAGAAGCCTTTCCGTGTCTCCACTTGCTTCTCACTACACGGTGAAGTAAACTACTCTTAGGTGACTATTCTTAGAAAACAAGAACTTTCGACAGCTTACAGCAAATTTGTTACCATTTTAGTTATCAATTCGACATGGTCTTAATTTCCACTATAGCTATTCAAATGTTTGATTTCCAGGAGTTTTGGCGCAACAGAGATTTACGAAATTAATCTAATAAATATTAATGAAGATCGGCGAGTAAATGCTTGCGACATTCGCTAGTGCTTATGCCACTGAGAAATATGTGCGTATTAAGAAAATCAGCGAATTTTCCCACGCTGCTAGAATTAGAATTTGCATTTCGTGCATGAGCTGTTTCTCAAGTCTATTTATACTTTCGAGTGTTGACTAACAGTTTGCCTGAATTCTTTCTCTACTGCGTATTGTTAGTGCACCATTAGCACTTTTCTATTAGTAATTAGAACCCTTGCTCAAAGTTGTCATTGATTATATTTAGTATCATCTGCGTAGTCTGTCATCCACTGAATGACTCAAGATGCGCTCAAGCCAGACCTCTATTTGATCCTGTCGAGGCCACCATGGTCGCTTAGCTACGTTCTGCTCTCTCGATCCAGACGTTCCTTGTCATATTTTTCTTCTAGGATCTTTGTTATGAATTCTGACCATCTGGTCCGTCGTCTCAGTATTGTGCATTTAACATCGCCAACAGCTGTAGTCTGGTCAAGGTTTGCCTGATCTTAGACACCACACCTTTGAATATACGGTAGCGCATCCGATAATTCATCACATGCATAGTACATAGAGAGTGAGTCGTATGTATGCACCACCTATCATATGAGGCATGTGGTCGGTGTTTAACTGCAGGTCGGCAATTTGGGGTAGCCTTGTACTCCAGCTCGTGGTCTCTATCATTATGGAGATTTATGAATCTGAGTGTCCTTCTTTCAAAAATCTCCAATAGTTAACTTTTCCCTGTGATTAATAGGCCTGGAATATTGTAAATGTTTTCTAGCTCTTTCATTCACAACGGTTTTTTGGTAAATACAACTGGTGTTCTTCTTTCTACTCAGTATCTCGTTTACAGAACTTCTTCCCAATTAGAAGAAAGGTTATAGTTTGGCGAGTAACAGGACATGGCTTGTGCTTTTTTATAGTATGCCATGTTTATTGATATTTTTACTTATTTTGAGTCGATCGTATATCGCTATTATGAACGAGATTCCGATTCTGGAAACCGGTGCAAATTTCAAGGGTAATCGCTTTTCTGTTATCATGAACTGAAAAAAAAATGGCTAAACTGATCGATTGCTTGTTAAGTAAAGGTTAACTCTAGCTGCCTCATACCGTAATTTCGTCAAACGATTGCATTAGGATGCCATGAGATGACCTGACCCAAGCTGAAGTAAAATCAGATCAACCGAATTTTTTTAGCACTCTTCGAGTGTTAATGTGGGTTAGCCTGGGTTATTCTTAAGCCTATAGAATATTAGCAAGAAAATTCTTTTTCCCTGTGCAGTCATCTCAACACCCCATCAGCTTAAGTAAGTATCAATAAGTATTCAATATTCGTGCATTCTTCATATGTATTTTATTTTAGACAGCGCTAGATGCTTTTCTTGTATGTCTCGACTATACGAAGTTGTTTGGCCATCGTTATCGTACATCTATAAGAGGCCAAAAAACTTTACAGGTAACAACTTTTGCGTGTTACATTTATGAACACTTTCCACTTAAATATTTATTTTGCGCCTTATTTTATCTCCTATTGTAAAAGATTGGGTTTGTTGTTTACATGAAATCAATAGCCTGGGCTATTTGTTGCGCAGGGAATTTTGAAGAAATATGCACCACATCCATAAGCCTGTTGTCAGTGTCTGAGTAACTAATGGCCGGGTAATCAGCAAAGCCTCCACTCGTCTCCATTCGCTCCACGGATAGAATACGGTGCTCTGCAGTCGTATAAATTTGAGGAGATCAGTGGGTTCGCTCGCCTGAAAAATAAGGTGGTCCCACGTTTTTTGCTACAACCTCCCTTGCATTCACTTTTTTACGGCGAGAAGGTAGTCGCAGGTAGATCTCTTCGTTCCGCGGTGACATAATTTTATCTCCAACTGGGTTTCTAATTGAAAGTATGGAACTCTTGTGAGTACGCACAACATTTCATTTTCGGAGTAAAGCGCTGGAGCACTAGTAGCGACGTATGTTTGTAAAATCAAAAATGAATAAAGAATTTTAGACGACTGTAACGATGATCGAATCAGCAAAAATCATGTGCCAATTGTTTACTGTGATACGATATGTGTTTCTATGTACGAAGCCCCAAATATCGCAGGTTGGTTGTACGGGAATTTTTTGTTTTCTGCAAGATGCACCACATGAGAATGAAGAAAAACCACCTATCAGATCACCTCTGGCCGTTATATTGCTACCGAAATCTTTATCGACAGGATTTATCCTATGTTTTCCCAAGACAAATGGAGATCTTTAGCCTGGATTTTGATCGTTGAATAAAGTTACAATAAATTCTTCTCACTAGCGGCAGCAGCTTTTGTAAACTTTTTGCAAACTGGGTGATAGCACACTGGTAGATGCCGGTCATCAATTGGTTTGACCGGCACCCTGGCTCATCTCTCTGGGGAAGAAAAATTGGCACCGGACATTTTCGCGAATAATTCACTCTCTGCAATCCAAATGGGATGGCTGTGACCCGGCTATCTCAGGTCTCTAAGCAGAATCGACTCAACCACAATTCGATATTCGTGGTGGAGGGAAAATCGACAGAAACCAAACCCACGAGCAAAACTTGTAAGATCTTCGTAGCTGGTAGATGCCAGGAAATGAATAGAATGTGATAAATGCCGGGACTGCTGCGCAGTAGATGTGAAAGACGGGTTGTGCAAAATAAGAGGATGGCTTTCTGTTTCCATAATGTCAAAATGCAGAATGGCGTCTCGGTAGGCAATCACAATGCTGCAGAATTTCCTTGGTTGTTCGTTTCGTAATTATTCTATCCAGACTCGATCAATTCTTCTTAATAAAATGAGTCAAAAGGTTGTGAAAACAACAATATCATCGTTTTTTACAGCAATCGCTAGGTTGTTATTCAGTACACCTCTACTTCCTTGCAAATCTAACACATACAACGGTAGCCGACGTTTCAGGAGTATCGCCTTCTTCAGAGTCTGGAAGGATACACTAATATGTAATTTACTAGGTCAAACGCTTCAATAACACTTACAAAAAGACGAAAAACTCTTTGGTAATTACACGATCAACAGCTTCTCGAAAAACGCACCGTTTTTTCGTGACTTCCAATGAGGAAGTTTGCAACAACTGATTATAGTCGCATGTGGTTGACGACTGCAACATCCCACATCAAAAATCGATGCGAACGTACGAGATCAGGTCGCGTATGATCTCCGGGCATTCGTCCCTGCTATTCATTGTAGGGCTTTTGGCATTGATCCAAAAAGCCTCAAGGAGTTTTCGCGCTGGTGTTTTGGACTCCTGTGCAAGGATATTGACTTTCACTTCAAAATCGTCTCCGCTATGCTTTGGTATCCTATGCGTGCCTAGTGGGGTGCTTCATCTTAGTTTTCGTTTGCCATCTAGGTGTTCTTTTATACGGATACACAATGGTCTGCCCGTTTTGCCAATGTATTCATCTCCGCAATTATTACAAGAGATCAGGTATATCGTACGTGAACTCATGCAATCACCGTTCCTGCCGTAAGGGCAAATTACGCAATTTGCTGTTTCACATAGGCGGTCATACAGGCGGTTACGAACTAATTGATGACGTAAAGTAGCCGGTGGTATTTCAACTATCGCTACCGATTCCTCTAGACCTGCCCTTCTTAAGCATCGTTTTATAGCCACGCTTACTTCACCGCTTATAAAAGGCAACATAAACGGGATTTTCTTTTCGCCAAGTGTTCCGCGTGGGCGCGTCGCTCTCCTTCTGAACTTATCTCGTGGGGCTACTATTTCGTAGCCATTGGAGATGGTTATTTACCGAGCCAAGTCGCACTATTCTTTCCTTAGTTCTCTGGTAGTGCACACAGAGGTGGCGTTCGAAACATGTTTTTCACAAGCGCCCTCTATGTGTGAAGAGTGGAAAGAAAGTATTGGTTTTCGGTACCACCGCTTCTTGATAGGTTTATTTGAACGTTTAAAAAAGAAAGCCAGTTTCTTTCCGGTTTCTGCCGGGTGAACTTTATGTACTCAGACTGCTCGTTCAATAATTCAAATCCATCTCCTCCAGCGTAGAGAAGACAACAAAACAGTCATCTACATATCTGCAGTAGAGTGGTCGCCGAAGACCGAGAACAGGGAATTCTACTTTAGACATAAACGCAGTGGCAAGGATTGATTCCAGCCGCTGTCCCATTGCCAACCCTGTATCTCAGAACTGATTTTTGATGTGGAGTAGTGCAGTAATTAGCCATGTGCGACTCTAAGCGGCTGTTCTTCCTTGTTGGAAGGCAGATAAAAACGGTGGGTTTTTCGAGAAGCCAGTGATCGTGTAATTATTGTTCAGATTTTTATCTCTTTGTTTAAGTAGTTAAAGCGTTTGCCCTAGCAAATTACATATTATTAAACCTCTCCAGGCTCTGAAGAAGGCGATACTGCCGAAACGTCAGCTGCCGTTGTATGTATTATATTTGTAAGGAAGTAAAGGTGTGCTGAATAGCAACCTCGCGATTGCTGTAAAAAAACAGCAGATTTATAGCCCAGTGCCGTGGTTAATAGAATGTCGTTTGGGAACAATATTATTTTTATAGGTGTTCGAATTGGCGGTCATATAAGAGGTTGCATGAAGGATGTACTTATTAGAGGTTTTAACGAGACGATCGTAAGCTGGTACCGTTGGATGCATAGGGATTCGTGTCGATCGTATAGGTACTTTTTTATTTTTTAATAATACAGTAAGCTTTAAAATTACGGACACGTTTTTATGACTTTTTAATTTAATAAAACAATTTTGATTGTTTTAGTAATGAATTACTCCACTTACTAGGTTATCTCTCTGTTTTGCGATTCGATTCAGGACTGCTGTGATCTGTTAAGAAGACAGAGTAGATAGATAGAGATATTCGAGAAGATACGAGTTTCACACCATTTCCTATTCATTTGATAAGAGATCGGCGTTTGTAACATAACCGAGGCAGTGTAGAGCAATGCGCACAGGATAGTTCGCTCGATCCCATGACCCGAGCAAACCAGGCTCTCCTCTCTCCGAGTCCGAAAACTTGAGAACAGGCTTGCCTTGAGGGTGAAAAACGCTACTTCGATACATTGGTCTGCGATAGAAATTCATTGCGTAGCCAGAATATGCACTCATTCACCTCTACCATGCTAAGAATAGAATCAGGTGGGTGACATAACCTAACTTTATCATCATTTTATGAGAAGGGAGATCTCAGTAGATAAATACGTCAAACATATATCTAATTGAGCATTATTTTATGTGTAAGCGCTTTCCATATCGACTACGATCGTCTAGACTCCACTGTTATCCATTTCTTGTCGTTGATGTCGATCTACGACTATCGTCCGGAAGCTCATTATACTGTTTCATGTAGACGCTAGTTTGTCTGACTGCCAATATCAACAGAGGCGAACAACAGCTGAGCTAGAGTGAACTGATGAGATTGAAGATGTTGCACTGCTAGCTGTAATATTGTCATAGCAACTAGAATTTTCTATTGAGATCTCCGAATCGTACGGTTCTTTTGTAGGGAATAAGTTTTTGTTAAACTCTCAAATGTTATTTTTTTTGCTTGTAGGTATTTGAACATTCTTAGCTTTTTTATCATGACAGTTACCACTGCGTACCTGACAAGCATATTGTTAAAAGTGACCCTATTCGGTATTCTCAAAATCATTCTTATGAGTTGTGATTCTGCAAAAAAAAGAAGAAAAAAAAAAAAAAAACGCCACTGTTCATATCAGTTCATTTCTTGCGATATGCATACAATCACCTCCAAATCATGCTTACGCCATGAACTACGGCTTGAACTTTCCAGAATCAGAAAGTTTTCTTTTGAAATCGTACTTTTGTTAGCGCGGAAGAATCTAGATTGGTAGAGTTAGCCAACTAGCTTTAGCTAACCTAGCTCTCCGCGTTGATCAATCCCTGACGGATACGCCATGCATTAGTCTTCATTAAGCATGATTTGGAGGTGATTGTATGCATATTGCTCCTTTACAATAAGTCGCGATTTTGGAAGGAAGGAAGGAATAACGGTTAGTTTTAGTTTAAGTTCACTTTTGCATGAAGCTTCTATAGGTTATATTCCACCGAAAATGGTTTCGCACCTTCGTCGAAGGCACACCAAGGTGCGTTGAACCTCCAACAAACAACCATTGCTTTTAGTTTGTTTAGGTTAAGAACATCTGAAATCGGGTAAGTACCTGCGTCAAAAATCGGGTCCGTTCATATAGAAGTTTTGGAGAAAAAACTTTTTTTATTGATACGTCATTTTGATCTGATATAGATCTGATATATATTTGATTCATAGATCTGCATCTCCTTGTAGTCAGCTCTTTGGTTTTTCCTTCTAGCATATTAAAGCCTTTATAGCTGTTGTCCGTTCATTGGTTTCTCCTTCTAGTGTATTGTAGTCTTCCAGAATAGATTTGTAGATGAACTTTTTTTTACGGACTACTTAATTTTTTTGGTTTATTAGCTTCAATATTGCAGAAAAAGATTACGGAAATATTGTAGACTGTGCTGGCTTTCCTCTTACATTGTCGTGTAAAGCAATGGATGTAGCAGTAGCCAGCCAAAAGATGGCAGATAAAATGAAATCAATCGAAAGCGATCCATCGAATCTAAAGAAATTTTTATGTTTAGTGAGTGACGAAAGTCGTTTTATTATGGCGGTCATCTACTGTGCATTTTGACCTGGCATGATTCATATCTGGTTCAACTTACGGTCTAATCGTTCCTTATCCGTTGCAGTGTTGCTTGAAGGCATAAAGCGGTAACATTGATGGGTACTGGAGTAGTCGCTAGTGTTGTCCGTATCAGCCGTCATCACCGTATTCGTGACCGGACTGGACGACAATGAAATCACTTTTTTCCTATCGTTTGAAAGAGTATTGCAGTGGGTTATACTCGCTTTAGAGACTCGCTTAATAACATATTATTCGTCTTAGGTATTTGTTAAGAAGTTTGATCAATGACTCGGCGGTCTCTCCATTTTGCGTTTAACATCATGCAGCACACAGTTCCTGAATGCTCTTGTACGCCATACGTCGGTCACCCCAGAACGCCCGGTGTGGACGCTAGTGTTTCAGCATAGTGCGTCCCAGATTCTTTTTGTACCGCACTGTGTATCTCCATTCTACAACTAATCAGAAGCAGAACAGAATAGTAATGATGAGACCAGAAAACCATCCTCTAGCCTTAATTATTTACAGAAAACCTTTTTCCGGGTTGGTTAATGTATCGGTTATTTGACCGACAATTAACCACCTAACGGTTTACCACCTCATCGTGGCTTAGAGGTGTTTATGGGTGTCAGACTCCAACCTACAGCAGAAGGATTCATCATCCCAACAAGGCCTCCCAAGCTGAGAAGGAGTCCGGCCTTTCCATCAGGGTGCCTAGCTGAGAGTGGACCAATACCAGGATCAACCACCGTCTTGGTATCAAACTAGTCCCATGATGGCAAATCTCCTTCTGATCCACAAGGGTGGCGACTGCCTGTGGTGGTGACGACCTGGGGCCAACTTTGACCTGGCTGACCTAGGAACTTTGGAAAACCACAATGGCTAAAGCAGCAAAACTCCAAAAAACGGGAATTTTCTTGGGACCCGCACAACTAGTGAGGGTGGGCCATCTAAGTATCTACGTAAGTACTAATTGTTGTTTTCATCTAATCGTTGTGATAATTGTATGGAATTTGCAGTTATAAGAACACCCAAATAGGCCCAACACAGGCGAAAAGTGCTTCCAAGTACTGATAGCGACAAATTCGCATCATGATGCGTAGCAACATGCACTGAGCACTATATGCATATCATTCATGCGCCTAGAAAGGTGCAGCAAAGTGTTTTCTGCAAATTTGTCATGTTCACAACTCTTGAAGCACTCTAGTTTTTCAAAATTCACTTTTTGCCATAAAAAATTCCGCTGCTGACAATTAGCAGCTCGTATTCCACTCAAAATCGGGCACGTTTGGCGCAGTGTTCGGAGGCGCCTTGCAACACACGCGTAGAATCGATCTCCGCACCCATGGTCCACTAAGCCCTCCAACCCTCCATGGTCGGCAAATTGGTGCCAGACGGAGGATAGCAGCACTGGCTGGATACATCGACAGGCCACTGCGAATCGTTGTAAAGGCCAGATATGCATTCAATCACCTCCAACCGTTACTTAAGGAAGTCGAAGGCATGGTGCATCCCTTACGGATTGATCAAAGCCGAGAGCTTCATCCTTTATCCTTTATTATTCCACTCAAAGAGCCAGACAGAACAGAGTGCGCTCGTTATGAGTTAAGAGGAATCAAATTGGATTCTCTTTAACGCCCACCTGCTTGTATTATTCGAAGACGTTGGCACATCGGTGACCACGAACTGTCCAAAATGACGTTGCTACTTTGCTCAAATACTGATCCTTTTCTGTATTTTAAAGCTTAGAATTTAACTATAGTTTTACTAGTAGTCATTGCTAGTTGAAGCGATTGGTGAAGATCACCTTGAAGACAACGTCGATGTCTTCTTGTGCTTTACGTGATAGCTCATCAAAGAGCTAACTAAACCGTAGAATTTCTTTATAGGAAAATCTTTCCGCTCAAGCGTTTGTCCAAATGATAAACCTTTCTTTTGATGAAGTTCTAGGCAAGCTTGTTATGCAGGTCTTTGTGCTGGTTTCACACTGATTTTCAGAGTACTTTCTTCTTCTTTAAGTTCTCTCGAATGAACTTAAATATATGAATCCTTTTGAATCTCTAGCTTTATGCACTAAATTCGCTACTTATCGAAGAAAAATGTTGGTGTGGACTGCTTTGCCAGTGGTAGTAATACTCCTCATGCTTGAAATTTTTGAACTTTTCATCAATAATTTTCTCTAAGGCAATCGTTATCGATTTTCTGGAAGTAATTTCGATTTTTAGAAAAGTAAAATGAGTTTTTACCGATGTGAATGTTTTCTTGCTCTTTTAAGGAAAAAGGAACTCTTCAAGCTAGAAGGCGAACAGATTGACGAATCCACTATAGATGTCTGTACGTGCTACGCGGATTACTGTAACGGAAATTCTGGACAGCACCCGAGTGTTTTATATTTGGCAATGATGTTAGCAAACGCAGTTTTGTTACTAGTATTTTTCTGATTAATCCTGGAAAGGAGCACTTTCCTTGATTTATTATGGCAGATGGATTATTGTATACGTTACTAGACCAGCTATGGATTATTTGTGTGCATCTTTTTTTGAAACGCAGCTTATTCCTTATTATTTTTAGTATCGCTTCAGATCTGCTCCAATGATTTCAGTCTACGGGTGTTTGTATGTGTGTATGTGTATGTGTGCGTGTGTATTTAACATCTATATCTGTGTATATGTGTGTATGTGTGTACGCCTGTATGTATGAAAGCTGCTTAGATTATCGTATTTCTAGCGTTTTCGAAATTTGTGCTCAAAGTTGGATAAATATATTGGATGGCTTCATTGTGTTAACTATTGGTATTATTAAGCTTTTTCGTTATAAACATAGCCTGCCGTAATGCTTAAAAATGTAATGATAGCTTAACAGTACAATGGAAATATTGTGGGGAGTGTGGCATAGTGGTGTATCCTGCAATACAAATGTGCTTATTGGTTTGATTCTGCGTGATGGCAGGCCTAGACTTTCATTCCTCAGGGGATTGGCAAATTGATACCAAACTTATTTTCGGGTATGAAAACTCTGACTTAAAACACCACAAACACTGCTACTGACTGACTGATTAACACTGACTTGCCACTTCAAGCAAGTGATTAAACAGACTAAATATGCATTCAGTGATCTCTACGATGTTGCAAATGGAATCGAATTCATCACGAATTTCTAGGAGATTGATCAATCACGGAAGCCTTGTTTTCTGTCTTTTAACGCTAGTGTTACAAAAGCCTGCGTATTTGACAGAAAGTCAGAAATTTAGAGATTAAATGTTTCTCCTTGTTTCGAGTGAAAATTGGCTAGAAGACCTCACCAACGTAGAAGGACACAAGGAGCGGGATATATCTTCTATGAGTAGGCTTATTTTCACTGTTTTTGGCGTGACTGTTACAATAGGTATCTCATCGAGTGCTGGCTTATCATAAAATTACTTTTGGTTGAGCTATTGTGTAAGGACGTTGAGCCCGAATACTATCAATTTTTGACCATGTCAAAAGAAAAACATGTACTGTACATCGAAGATCGATAGCCATGCACAAAGACCTCGTTTTCATTACGAGGCGACAAACTTTCGTTTTCTTGAAGGAGGACAGAAGAAGGTTATTCAGCTTATTGAGCGCTTATATATGCACCACGACATGATCTTTACATTGTTTCAGTATATCTTACAGGAATTTTCTCATTGTCGTAACAATTTCACCTACAGCTTGCAGAAGTTGCTCCGAGTTTGGACGAAACCTCAGCGGATGCGGTTGTTTCATGCAAGAGAACAATGAATCGTTTTCACTCCAAAGCGAATTTCATAGACTACTTTTTTCTGGGACAAATCAGTCACTTTCCTTACACACGTGTACACAGACTACCAATATGCGGCATTCTTCAAAAATGTAAGTTGGATGGTCTGACTTGGTGCTTTATGCGCTAACTGATCGTCTAAGTTATTTTCTCAATCGTTAATTTAGCAAGTGGCAACGATTTTCCTCATAGCTAATGTCTTTTCATACGTCTCACTAACGTAGACCAGAACGAGTAGCAACGAAATGTTGATATAGTGCTAGTCTTCCTGTAAACGTGTTTCTAATCGTTTATGTTCACTTAGCGTCCTGAGTAAAGTGTGAACCAACGCCGGTGGTTATCTGCTAGTTACCAATCAATTAACGTCAATTGCTCTTACATAAAATTTTGTACTTACAGCTTATTTGCAACCTGTTTCATCCGGCCTTTGGGGCAACGTTTATGCTCAAGACCATCTGGACGAAATAGATAGCATGTAAGGATCGAGAGCCTCTCAAAGATTCCAACATTCATACTTTCATCCAAGTCAGTTGAATGTCAGCTTGAATCACCTTCTCGTTCAGATATGATTATCTGCACACATTTACTATGATGCAATCGTGAGCAATCTCTTTAAGATGAAATGGCTTAGCAACGTCAATTTAAAATGCCAGTTTGCTGTGTGACTGTGGTAATAAATTATTCTTGGAGGCCTAACCAACTGAGGACTATTCGTCAAATCTGCTAAATCTTCTACCTATTCACAAATATTGGTAATTGAACGGCCAACATCTCTTCAATCTTTCAGAACGGCGAAATAAGTATAACACCTTAATCGAAAGAAAAATATCAGTAAAATGGAAATCACAGTGTTTAACCTTCTCTCCACTGACTATTATTTTTTTATATATAGGTAATATGCTCATTCCTATTGAAGTGTGATTGCTGATAGCACCGTTAGAGTAGAAAACTGTTGAGAGGAAGGCGAGGCAAGGAATTTGGTGGTTCATTGGACAATACGTGTACCGCCGGAATACGTGTAATCGCGGGTCCCACGTTGGTTTGGGGTTCTCAGCTTTGGAAATGCTTAAGCATCAACGTCGGAATTGTCCACTGATCTGCATAATCAATAAAGGAAGCCATAGAATTTTGCAGCATCTAAGTGCCGTTTTTAACAAGACCTAGCATTTCATATTGTGTAGATTGCTTCTTTGCCTCTTTCATTTGATTTGCTTCTTATAAAGCAAGTCCTGATGTTATAAAAATGACTACAAAAAAGTTATAAATCACACTATAATTGTAATATTTAAGAAAGCATAGCTAACGATTGGCAAAAATATGGTGAACAATGATTATACAGAGCTTACGCGTCTATTTCAGCGACTGAAAAAACCTTTGTCAATATCGGATTTCGAATGCTTATCATCATACGCCCAGCATCAGGCTGCGATGAAAACAAGGTCGAAGCGTTCTCTATGGATGTGGAAAACCTTACGGAGAAATGATTGGCGCAAAAAGTAGCCGTTTTCGTTTTTATAAAATCTGAAAAAAAAGTAAAAAGTATCTATTGCTTTCGTTGTTGCTAGGAACAAATCTACAGCTTAGATGCTCCCAAAGAAATAAATTTGCATTGCTTTGATTCATAATTTCTGACTTAACTTAGTGCAGTGAAAACGGCCTGAAATGTTTCGAGTGGATGGGTAAGAAAACTGCGCAGTGCACATACGAGTTAAAAAGTAGGTCGTGCCGATCCATTATCTGTTCATCTAAGGAGTGACATCCATCTAAGGAGTAGAATCAACCTTACTGGCTCAATGAAACTGCACGGAAGGTTGCAAAAGAACTCTGTGCTCACTATTTATAACCGTTCATCCTTTGGAATATATTCGAAAAGATGGAGAAGCTCGATGATTGTGTATCATATAAAACATAAATTGAACAACAAGGAAAGAATCGAAGTATACCTTGGGTTTTTTTGGTGTAACAAAAGAATTGTCGATTTTTCAAGCTCGCTGTTGCATGTGGTGGAAGTCTAATCCTACATTGTACACGATGACGTTCAGAAGTGTGGTTGAAACAAGATACCGGTGTTTTACCTACCTAACTTCTAGAAGAACGTTTCAGACCATTGAGAAGTTGAACTACACGCTTGCATGATTTTTCTTTCAGAAAAAGGATGTGCTCAATGCGTGTTAGAGTTGTTCTTCAATGAATTCATTCTTCGTTGACTGGGACCACAGAATAAATAATTCATGAATAACGGATTGTGGGCCGTGTGAATGAAACGTAACTCCGTACACTTGCCAAGATGGTGCACCTGGAAAGCAACTAGTTGTCGAGTAACAATCTTAAGAAATTTATTCGTGCATTTGTACCCCGTGGACAGTTACGGGTGGCCTTAAATACACACCTAGTGGTTCGTTCGACTTTGTGACTCAGGATGAGCAAACGACTAATTTATACGGTGTCGCGGAATCGTTATCTGACTTACACCGAGAGGAAAAAAGAACTTTGTATAGGATAAGGCTCCAGCAAGCAACTGAATGGGCTAACCACACATTCTATAGGGCGGATCAACGACAAAAGCTTTATCCCTTATCGTTTTTTGAAGCCTCCTCTCCAACCTTCCTCACCAATGCTCTCAGTACCCTTTTCTGAATGATGTGTTTCTTCGTGTACAACTGAAGAAGAAATCAGAAGATTCACACCTCTCCTATCTCATCTACAGGAGACCACCTGGCAACTGCCCAGGGTTCCGAAAAATTTTTTCGAGATCCTAGAAGGAAAATTTTTCAAACATGCGAAATCTCAGCGTAATAGAGCCCGATGCTATTATTTTCTACGACTGGTACTATTCTTTATGAGTGCAGAGCATTCAATATTCAAGTAACCTTCATTGTAATGCTATCTAACATTTACAAAACTTAATATGCTCTGTCTGCAAAATTCGGATTACATTTGCGACTATTACTGAATCTTCTGGTTTCCGAGTCGGCTAAATTTTCACTACAGCAATAAATCAAGTGGAATATAACTGTTTAAGATCGTAAAGAAGTTATAGATTTGTAGCACATCTAGTAGCCTTTGTCCTCATACTTATTCGTTCAAATGTCTTCAAACGTTGTTCCAATCCAAAAAAAGTAGAAACTCTCCGTAAAGAAGAATTTTAACAAACATCTAAGCAGGTGATGTTCTTCACATTCACTTTAGTGACACTGCTAAATAGATTGTCACCAACGCATCTATTCGAAGATTTGCTAACATGCCTTTCTCTATTACAGATAGTTTCTTCCTTGCAGATGTTCATTTAAGTTGACCCTGAAGTTGACGTCAAACCGTAATCATGGATTGTTTTGCTGTTCGTCAGTCTTAGAGGCAATGTTGTTATTTTGCCTGTTGCATTGAGTGGTGCAACGGGGGTGGCGGTGCTAGCTGGACTCGTTAGTGGATTTTTCACGACGACTGAGCGAGCAAATGACTTCCTTCGGCTCACTTCCCTCTTCGACAGCGTTTAGCATTCGCTTCTTTCACTCTTTCCGTCGTTCATTGTTGTCATCCGTCGTTGCTCACATATCTCACACTCCACTCACCGGGGCACTTACGTCGTCTATATTTATTTCGTCCGAGAGACTTGTCAAATAATTTCAGCTGATTTGAGCCACAGTGTCGTTACACGTCTTTTCGTTCTCCAAAATGTCCATTCTTCATCCTCTGTGAAGTCGCTTCCCCTTCAGCATTAGACCTACTCAAAAATGCAACCTTTAAGTAATACTTATTCATCGTAACTACGAACTATATTTTTAAGTAGTATTTGAAGAATATGCGCGCCCTATTCGTATTGTTTATACTCTGGTCGTTTTGAAAAGGCTCCTATCAGTTTTTCCCACTATTCGCTACATCCACCTTTCCTCATTTTCGGAATACTTCAAATCCGTTTTAAACTAATGAGCGCAGTCTATGACTATTTTTAATTGACTGATGCTTCACCATCACTGGAAGACATCGGAATGTCTGCGATCTCATTTAGGTCCTTCGATTTACTAGGATGTTGTGCTAATATGTCTGTTGTCTTTAAATAGGCAACAGTCACCCGCCCTGGTTCATCAGAATGTTTGCCATCTGATTACTATATTCCTTCTAAGGTAGCTATTTTTGAGATAACTTTGTTGATGTCCTTATTGGGGCTCCCGCGTAGACATTTCTACTAATTTTATCGCAGCTAGACGAACTTCTTCCTATCCAACTTGTGATTTTCGATTATTCACCGGAGAAACCAATTATTAGGTCATAGATGGCTTTCAAATCCTTAACAGGCGTGGGCTAAGAGCTTCAACTACGACATACTTCAATATTTAATTTTTTTCTTATCGGTGACTTCCAAGAACTTGGCACTTCTAGTCATTTGAGCTCTTCGTCACAACGTTGGCACCGCCACTGGACTGAATATGTTTGAAAAACATAGTTCATGATGGCGTCAAGTCATCATTACTACTAATTTCGTTGCTTTTCTTTCTGTCCATGAGGAAAAGATTCTGGAGTGAGGCAGACGATATCCCAGTCTTTTTCGTAGGATCTCTTTTGGAAGAGTGGAGAATTTGCTTACGCAAAACTTTCGATTTGCGGCAATTTTGTCAATCTAATTATGCTGCTCGCCACTAGAAGACTCCCATATTCAACGTTATGAGAAATCCCAGTCCCTGATTTATGCTTCGAAAATACAGATCCCACCCATGAACCTGCAAATTTTCTCCCCTATCTCGTGAGATTTTCATTGCTACTTTGTGGTTGTTGTAAAAAAAAGTTGCGTACATGTTTTTGGTACAACCTTAATGGTCTAAAGAATGCAGTTTTATTTTACTGTTACTAATAAGGCAAAACTTCTAAGATCCGGTTTCTGTTAACTTCGGAACTGATCAATATATCTTTGCACTCTTGATAAGCACGGACGAGGTTGTTGCTACAATACCCAGCTAACGAACGTTTCGATGAATTTCCTTCTAGCATAGGAAGAATTATATTAATGCACAATTTGCTCAGATAAATATTTTCATAGCCTATCAACCTTGACATCTACTTCGTGCTTCATCTTTCACGTAAGAGGGATATTCCAAATCCATAGAATCTCTGAGTGGTCAGTCTCCCTTACTATTTGGAGGACACATACAATAAAAGTGGTCATTTTCTTAAGAGCGTGTTCATAGTGCTGTTGAAATGTAGATTTCCAGTTTCCATTCGAGTTATGAAAGTACTCAGCTCAGCAGTGTTCTGTCGATGTGACCCTTACCAGGCTCCGTCGAAACACCAGCCATTGCGGAATAAATTTAATAACAACCTCTATTTATCAAGAATATATAGGCTTCGAAAAGTTTTCCAACATGCGGCTTACTGAGCTTCGCACGAGTATGTATGGATACACGTCGTAGATGAGACCGTATCGCTACACTCATTGCAGACGCCTTCATTCATGCATGAATACTACTCTACGTGCACATGAAAGGCAAAGTTCAATCCGATTTCATCTAGACGGAGTATATAGCTAGGATAGCGTAAATACGTAAAGTTACTTATGGTTTTTCATTCAGACCCTTTACACGTACACAACTAAACTGCTACATAGCTTAACTGCTAACGATCTAAGCTTCTAGGAATTCTTCATGTAACAGACATCCGCCTTAGCCAAAGACATCATCCAAATGCCGTTTTGTGTTATAACGTGTTTTATTTAGAGTTTTACTAAAAAGCCGTTTCTGCCTACCAATTCAGTATCTGTTCTTCTATTATCACATTTTTCTCTGTCATATTACCTTGTGATATCCCCAAAGCAGTAAATGAATGGAAATGTCTAGTAATTATTGATTGGTTTCGATATATTATTTATTTTTCGTCTGAGCGTTGTGGATGACAAATGATAGCGTTAACTTATCTATTTAACATCTGGAATTTAAACATCAATCGATGGATTGACGACATTTTGACTTGGATTTAGTGCGTAAAGCAGTGAATAAAAAATATAGTATTGCCTTAATTTGCTTACTGCGTAAAGTTAGCGGCCGCTATTCCTCTTTTAAGCATTAATTATGCCTTTTCTTTTTATCACATTCACGACAATGGGTGGCCTCTTTTCACACCTTGTGCGATTTATCCTTATTTTCAATTTTTATTCTTTAAATGTCGGCAAATTATACATTAATGTGAAAATAAAACATTAGCGCACGGACCTCTAGGGGGGTGGGGCTTAGGTGGTACAGCGGATAACACATGGAGACTCGGTCCGCGTTTTTCAAACATCTCAGCATCATTATGGTTTTAATTCTAATAGTGTATAATACTTTAAAGCTCTGAATTCAATTAGCTTATACTAGAAAAGAAATATCTACAAGCTGTTAAGCGAAATTGCAAGCTGCTTGATTTCAAGCAGAGGACCTTTCAGTAAGATGTAAGGAATAAGTATCCATAATAAATTGTCTGAGAGTAGTCTAAAATGTGTCGAACGAATTGAGTGGAGTCCAGACGGACTGATAGGAAAATGAATGAGAAAATGGATAGATTCATAGGTACACACAATAGAATAAGCTGATATTACACCTGCAGCCCCGTGTTTGGCAAATATCTCAGCATTATTACGTTGATATTGAGCCGCATACATTCATCCACATATAAAGCTAACTATCGGCTATTTCTACTCTGTGCACTATGCTAGCATCCTATTAACGGAAAATTGGGACTATGCCTATCTGTAGGCTCTTTATTTCAACAAATCTTAGCTCACTATGACTGCAAAGGAAGAAATTCGAGTACATAACAAGTATAAGGAAGCCTTCATTGTCAACAACATTCAGCAATTATTAATAGAACCAGAGTTCCTCCACTACGTAGCAGAGCGGAAAGCAAAGTAGTAAGTTGCTATGGTGATAATTCAGGTCATCTCGTTAATTCCATAAAGGAAATACTCATCTGATGATGTTCATGTGAGTGAATGATTTCCGGGCAGGAAATAGCTTGGGCCACTGAGTACGATTTCATTTCATCAATGTTTGTCGTGTATAAATTATTTTTAATCACGTGCTTCTTTATCTGCTGTTGTCCTCTTGTGTTGTCCATATGGGATTTACTTTAATAGAAACTCTGTGTCGGATTTGTCGCAATTTTTATAGCATCTACTCTTCTAAACGGCTTGCGGTCCACCAGTAATGCGTTGCTGAGCAATTGAACTCTTATACTTCGAAAAACTAGTCGTCTCGTAAGAGATTATCGAAAACCTATAAAAAACAAAACTTTGATTCGTACTGCTTCACACTGTTTTATCTATAGCGAGTAGTGTTGGCACAGTTTACAACAATTACTATTTGCTAAGCCGTGTGTAACTAGTGAAACAGCTGGGCTTCATTGTAGTGCATTTAATGCTCATCTTTAGTCGATTCGTCATCACTTTTGACCAAATCGTCCAAGTTTAATCTTAAACGTGCGGCCTTCAGTTTGTTTTATTGAACTTTTAAAGACCACGCACCATCTTGATGTCTTTTATGCATCGATTACATTCAAGTGGCATTCTGAGTGGTTCAAATAATCCTCGTCGTGTCCACTTCAGCACACTTCTGCCTTTTTCGAGTAGAAAAGCTAGGAGAATTGCCAAGTCGAGCTAAGTCTAACTGAAGAGCGCAAACGTTATAATCTATCACTTGTTAAGCGGCTCCTCTGAGAAATCGAGAACTTCCCGCGCTACTCTTTTCAGGACTTAAGCACATTCTAAATGCCCATCAATCTTTGTGAAAAAACACGTACTTTTTATTCATCGAATCAGAATGCTTAGTTGGACTTAATTACATTCCTCAGATTTGTTATTTGGACGCTTTCATCCTTCAAGAAAGTCTTCACTTGTGCTAGGAACATTCGTAAACACGGCTAAACGAAGTGCTAATACGAGTATTCCATCGTCCTGTACCGTTTTCTTCTAAGAACAACTGAGATATTACAAGAAAGGATATGAAATGGTTTTCTTTTGGATATGGTCAATCACTGGAACATATGAAGTCGTGTTCATTTAAAAAAAAAGACACGAGAACTTTTAAAACGAGTTTAGTATAAGTAAAAATGTCCTGGAAAAAACGTCGCCCAGTTTAATGAGATCTCGTTCCGAAAAGTTGTGCTAATACAGCATTCATTTAATTCCCATGTAGCCTTCGAAGAGGGCGCACTTTGCGCAGTGGTTGGTGTCGCCACTGCGACACACACTTCAATCGACCCCGGCGCCCATGGCTCACCAAGCCCTCCATCCTTCCGGGGTGGCGAATTGGTACCAGACTTGTCTCGGAGGATAGCAGCACTGTCTGGATACATCGGTAGGCCACCGTGAGTCATTGTAAAAGTCCAGTTATGCATTCAATCACCTCCAACGATGCTTAATGAAGTGGCTATGTAACAAAATGGTATCGCAAGCCTAGTAGTAAAAACATTCTAGTTCACTGCCTCTCCTCTCATCCTTCACACATGAAAAAAGCACTTATCAAAAATATGTATCGTACGGCTAAAAATGTGTGTACAGGAGAAGAGGAAAGGAAGGAATCGCGAAACCTAGCACGAAAAATTGCCATTTCCAATGGCTACGAAGTAGAAGCCACTCGGGTTAGAGGAAAACACTGGGTAGTTTCCCAAAATAATATTTCAGACGAAAGTAGGATCCCCTTTAAGCTGCCCTTCATATCAAATGGAGTAAGTCACGCCATTAAAAAGTGCTTAAGAAAAAGTGGCCTTGAAAATTATGTAACAATTACTGACATCACACCCAATACCCTACGCCGCCAGTTAGTTTGAAACCGTCTCTATGATCGTTTGTGCAGCTCAGAAAACTGTATGATCTGTCCTAACGGGAGAGACGGGGATTGCATGAGTTTAGGTATAATATACTTGATCTCACGTAATGCATGCGGCGAGGAATATATCGGGGAAACGGGTAGACCACTTTGTGTCCGCATAAAAGAACATCTAGATGGAAAAGCTAAAATCCGTTTAAACACCCCTCTAGGTACGCATAGGGCACAAAAGCACAACGGCGATGATTTTGAACTGAATGTGCGGATCCTAGCGCAGGAATCAAAAACATCAACGCGCAAAACTCTTGAGGCGTTTTGGATAAATTTCAAAAATCCAAAGATGAACCGGAAGGACGAATGGCTCACTATCACGCGTGACCTGGCGCCCTATTTCAAAATGATATTTTGACCCCGGGGCGTCTTGCTCGCGACTCCACGTGAACTACGTGTGGGCCAGTCCCGCACGTAACATCACGGTGAGTGGCCTTTCTGTTCAATATGGCGTCTATTTGAAAGTTTGATCTTCATTAATACTTTAACCTTCTTTTCCACCGAATAATAAAAAGTATTCTAACATAAAGTACGTCCAGGCTCTGAGGAAGGCGAAGTCGCCGAAACGTCAGCCATCGACCAACAACATCAAAAACAACTACAACGACAACGAAGACCTGTAGCAACCTCGCGTCAGCTTAAGAAGATCAGCTTATAAGATCACATAAATAAATATATCAGCTATCTATGCCGAGGTTTATAGAAAGTCGGTCTTCCGATGCTTAATGAAGTTGATTGTATGGCGCATTCCTCAGGGATTGATCAACGCCAGGAGCTTTATCAATTCTTTATACCTTTCGAACACTTCACGATTCTTGCAGATGTGCTTCAGATTATCCAAGTTGGTTTCGGCACCGTCTTCATTATCGCTATACGTTGTTATAGACACTGTTGCAAGTCTAATAGCTTCCGCAAGTGTAATTAATTACCAATGATAGTCTAAAAGTGCGCTTTTTTGTGTTGTGCTATAAATTTCCTGCTCTTCTCTGTTGAGTCGTTCTCCTTTTTTGAGAAACTGTCCCTATAATAGCTTTATAGATGAGCTAGGAGTTTTTCACTAGCTTCACATCAATAGACTGAAATCTGTTGAAATGTCGTAAAATACTCCCTTAGCCTCGATTTTTTATATACTTGTGGAAAGGATTTTTCATGTGCTGCTATCGCTTTGAAACGAAGTATGAGACCATACATAAATAGACTTACAAACGGCTTTTTTCAGCAATGTCAAGGAGAAAGCATTCTTCTGAAAGTAGTAGTTGCTCTTCGTATGATCTGGGCCACCAGACGAATTCCATGTCCGAAGAAAATTCTGGTTCTTACGTTCGACGAAGACAAATATTTTATTAACGCGCCGAAATCTATGCTGTCGACATTTCTATAAACATGGGTCTTTTCCTGGACAGTAATTGTCTCCTCACTTAGTAACCACATTTAGATGGCGATAAAAGCCTTGTGGTGAAATCAAGCGTGCAAATCATATCGATCGTCAAGGGAAAGAGATCGAAGATTACTTTTTTAGAATGCCGTATGCTTTTATTCTTGAGACAAGGGTTTTTCAGCTTTTGGGAGCACTGAGGAAATCATGAAGACGCAATCTTTTGGATTTTAAGGATATAGTGGCCAATCGCAGGCTCGTCCATAGATATGTCCATAGTCGGTTTCAATTTTTGCCTTCCATTCCAAGGGTTTAATTTTCATGACAGAGACATTCGTTGGACAAGAACCATGCATTACGGTTTTCTTTCTGATTTCGATTTCCTACTCGAAACATTCCGACCCTCTTTTTCTTTGCAGCGACCTTTCCTATTCTGGCATAGAGATACCGAGAACATATGGTTTTTCGAAACGTTTTTTAGTCACTTTCAAAAAAGTTTTTAAAAGCTCAGTTTCAAGTCACTCACAAATAAAAATAAAAGATGAAATTTCGGTTACTTCCTGCAGCTAATCATCGAACGTGCAATTCGTTCTCATTAGCTTCAAAGCTACAAACTTGGTTAGCAGCAGCTGAATATGTTGATCTCATTTTTACGAGGAAGTTAAAAATGATGTATAGCGAAGTGTGGTGACAACGTCTTGTGTGAGCCGATGCTAAGGGAAACATATTCGTTCATTACGGATGTTATGCCACAGACTATGCGGATGATATGAATCCCGTCATGAAGTTTTTAAAGACAAGAGATATGATAGTGGGTATCAGACGTTTCAAATGCAATTTATTCGCAGCTGCTGATGGCAAGAACGCTTGATTTTGAATACATTCATGAAGATGTTTACTTTTGGTATATAGTGGCTCCTAGAGAGATGCAAGTCTTTTTTCTTGCTCTTGGGCTTCTGCAGCACGTTCACATTGAAACAAGTGTATAGATAGCGTGTACTGAACAATCTCTGTGGGCAAACTATTTTGATAGTGTGCCAACGACGTCCATCGCAACTCAAGACCCAGCAGATGCATGTTACCTGTCTCTGTAGACGAGAGAGCCCGGAGTGTAGACTGCGAACTGTTTTTTGCCGATGGAAACAATATTTTTCTTATAGTGTCAGTCTGTTCCATGAATGCGTTTATTCCAGGCCTGCTTTAAATTCTGTTTAGGCCTTACGGCAAGGAATGTCAAATTTGTTATCGGCCTGGGCAATTCTATTTATTGGCTGGACTCCTTCACCAACGTGATGCCTCTATATTTAGGAGCATTACTCTCCACGGCCATATAGTACTGCATCGGTAACGAGAGTGTAGAAGTATTCTCAGCGTTTTATTAGTGGAAACTTATTGTGTTATAAACTTATTGTGCATAAAAACTGCCATTGGCAGAATTGCTTTCAAACATTTCGCTTCTATAAACGATTTAATGATTTATTTATATGTTCATACGAACTGCCCTTGTTTGTTGAGCTGAAGCCACACTGGTTCAAGTTGATGTTGTTGTTGTTGTCGTCTTCGTAGCGGCTGTTGTTGTTTGATGGCTGACGTTTCGGCGATTTCGCCTTCTTCAGAGCAGAACATCTAAATAAATGTATCGATTATTTATGCTGAGGTTTACAGAAAGTCGGTCTTTTGTGGCTTAGCAATTCTTTCGTTGTTTTCGCCTTTTCATGGCCAGTAAATGTAGCTACACTTCTTAAAACACTTTTCTACTCAATTTACTGTCACTACTGCTGTCGTAAGAAGTTAGTGTGCTTCATAAGTTTTTTCAGTTTTATCGGTTTTCTAGCAATTTCAACTCATTATTTACTGCCTGCTCTTTTTTAATGGCAGGGTATATTGCGAAATATAATTTTAATGATGCTGAGATATTTGCAAAACTCCAGACCGCAGGTGTATGCGGTGGGGAACCAACGCGCTATTGTCCTTTCTGGGGGTTAACGCGTTCACCACCACACTAGGTCATTCGTTTCGCCTGCCTTTCAGCTAGTTCTATCGAACTTTGCCACAGCAATCACCCGTCAGCGGGATTGATCTGGGGGCCCAAATCGTTCACCACCGCATACACCTGCGGTCCGGAGTTTTGCAAATATCTCAGCATCATTGACGTTTTCCAACAGTTTTCATTGATATTTCGCTTATTCCTGCGTCCCACCTGGAATTCATTGACATTATTCCTATCGTATATTATTCCATTTTTTCGAAACCAGTTGACCTTTGTTTTTCGTTTTTTTATCAACCATACACTCTTAGTCTCAAAATTGTTTCGCTATTCACTTTGTGCCAGCTAACATTATACCGACTGCTGCAGGGTGGATTGTCCACTGAAAAACAAACTGTTATCAACGGATAGTTTTATAAACAACAACCACCCTGTATAAAAGGACAGTGCCGGGTGTGCATGCTCGTTCGTGCGGTGTTCACAGAAAAAGATCCCGTCTCGGTACGACAACGAAGACACCACGTCGAGATAACGAACAGCTGTGGAACACCGACACGGATCAACGGCTCTGATGAAGACGAAGGTTTTAAAACGTTAAGAAAAAAAAAAGTTAGCCGAAATAAATACATTTATCAACCTTGTGTAAACTCAAGAATTTGAGTAGTCTTAGTCTTATTACATTTTCTTCAGTTTTTTACGGTTCTTCTTCTTCCTAATATCAATAAAATTTCTCATCTATGTCATCTATAAACTACTAATTATCGAATGAGTCGAACTGGCACTTTCTGTTTCTCAACCGCTTAGTGGCACTAGTCTTCGAGAGACGCGAAGACTAGCGCCCTAACAAATTATGTGATTCCTATATTTTATTATCCTATATTTTTATTGTCCTTGACAATAAATCCTAACCAATACTGCCATCTATAATCATCTCAATCTCATTTTGTCGTTGCTAAAATTACCATTTGCGATGGATTTCTATTTTCCACAAACTGCACCCAATTATCCGCTCTCATGACTAGAAAGGTAGGTAGTCATTGATGGATCGACTGACTCCCTATGTAATGCTGGTAATGCTAATCGGAAGAAACCATGCGGTTTCTTTATTGGAGGAGATCCCTGACCGCGAACCATATGTTTCCAACCCACTTAATAATGCACATCTTGGCCCATCATTCACAGCCAAGCATGAATGCATAAATATGATTACTTATGTGCGAAGGCTATAACAGAAGGTACGAATTATGGTATACCCTAACAGTCTATCCGTCATACTGAGACATTTCACATTACTCCGTAACTAACTAAATCGATAGTTCTTACATGATGAATACTAACAGAAATATTTATTTATATGTTCTTATGAACATCCTTTGGTGAGCTGATGCGAGGTTGGTATAGGTTTTTGTTGTCGTTGTCGTTGTTGTTGTTGATGTTGTTGGTCCATGGCTGACATTTCAGCGCTTTCGCCTTCCTCAGAGCCGTGCTGTTACGAGTGGGACTCCAGAGTATACGATTATTTATGCCGAGATTTATACAGAGTCAGTTTTTTCAGTTAAAAACAGGGAACTTCTTGAATGTCGTTCAATGCCGGGTGATTCGATTCTTCCTAGAATACTGAGTTAGTCATGCTTAGCCATTCTCACGTGGATTATAAGGAGTGAGCTTGTACCGGACAAATCCGATGCAATTTCCGCACCCCGAAAGGATGAGAGAGCTGGCATGGTTGAGCGGTCCGCGTAGTGGACGTGATCACTGCTACTGTACTACCGCACCCTATAATAATATGACATTAATGCAAATGGATTTACCAGTAACATAGCTGATTTGAAAAGTTTTCCAATTAATGCCAAGAACGCTATTCTGTTCCCAGGTGATCACAACAAGCAGTTACTTCCCTTAATAACCGAGAGTAGGTTTACCCCTTTGCAAGGAACGTTCTTCCAGAACGAATGCAATTCCTGACGGAGGTCTACTATTGTCTGAGTCTGTAGATGGAAATACAACAGTACCACGAGGTAATAACTGTACTGTTTAATAACATAACAATATAACAGCAACACTAACAGTAGTAGTTGTAATTAAAAAAGATAATTTTAATGCAAATCACTACTAGTATAATCTTTTTAATTGTTGTTAGTACGATGTTTTTCTTTAATAAGCAGACACGAGGTTGATATTATGGAATCTATTAGGGTACAATAGCTGACGTTTCGGCGCTTTCACCTTCATCAGAGCCTGGAAAGGTCAAATTGAGATGTGATCTACTCAGCCAAACCCTTTCATAACCCCAACAGATAAAACTTAACAAATAAATTTACATTCGCATAAAAAAACAGCTTCATTTAAACACCTACCGTTTATTTGTTATAAGTATTTAAGTTAGTTGATGAATAGCAGCCGCACAGAGTAATACATGGGCGAGGACTGTACCTGTGTCAGGTCACTGGATCACCCTGAGGTATGGCGCTAGGTCAGGCGTGATAACAAGGCCCTCCTGGTGGTTCATTTTTAAATTTTTCAAAAAATAAACAGTAGGTGTTTAAATGAAGCTGTTTCTTATGCGAATGCAAATTTATTTGTTAAGTTTTATCCGTTGGGGTTATGAAAGTGTTTGGCTGCGTAAATCGCATGTCAGTTTGACCTTTCCAGGCTCTGAAGAAGGCGAAACCACCGAAACGTCAGCAATTGAGTTCTAATAAATTCTATAATAACAACCTCGTGTCTGCGTATTGGAGAAAAACATGGAATTATCGATCAATGCCGAGATTAACAGAAAGTTGGTCTTGGAAGTTATATTAATTGTTATACGTTAAAACATATGACACTGTCGTATTCATAAGTGTGATGATGGATGGATATAAGAGGAGAACTGATGACGTGATTAGCTTCGTTGTAACTGTAGAGGCGACGTGACATCGTCCAGCCGTCAATACTTAAGAAGGAACATATAACGAAGTAGCCGAGGATGTGAATGGTTAGGGAGATGGATGGCCGCGATTGGCAACGATGACGGACAGACGGACGGGCGGACCGACCAACGGATGGACAGAGAGAAACATGACGCCTCACCGTCGGTTTTAGCACAACTATATTGATCTCCAGCGTTATAAACTCACCACGGGCAATTATCCAACTAGTAGTAGTCGAAGTTGTGTATTAGTGGGAAATTTCTCCTCTCTCGTGTTCACATATGAGTATATGCACTCTCATATTTGTCGTCTTCATTTACCATCTCATCGATTCCAGCGTATCTATTTTCTCTTATAAACCGGTATATTTATAGACACTAACGCTTTGCGATTTCGATAAAGCCCTAAATTTTTTTCTTTACTTCTGTTCTCTAGAACTCACTTCTGTTAACTCTTTCTAGAACCTGGTTTCTTGCTGTAACAGCCGTGAAGGACATTACGCCTGCATAGGAGCTAAACGTGTTTGTCACTATCGGATACTGCTATCTATATCTATGCGGATATCTACTACGGGTTTTAATCATAAAGGAATGAATGGAATGAGGAAGTACCCTGCACTCTTATAATGCAGATGTAATAAAAAGGACTTTCACTAACGAATATTTTCAAATGTTTTCATCACCTTCATGTTTAGGTAAAATGTTCTATTCGATAACAAGCGCTTCAATGACTCTGAGCGGAAATATATTTTCGTTTTTCTTCCTTATCATACAAAAGACGTTTATCTATGGATGAGGTACGGTAAGAATCATAATCGTCGGCCGCACTTCACCTAAGCACGATCATATCGCAGGAATAAATTTGAGCGACTATGTTTTTAGCGTTCATTTATTTTTTTTCAAGAATTTTAATCAAATGTGTTGGGCGGAACATAATTACAACAGCTGATCCTAGCTCTCCCTTACTCTCTTTCAGCGCCTTCAACGAATGCCTATGTCAAGTTTAATCAAAATTGCATTATTTCTATTCTTCCAACTCCTTACAATGCTGTGCTATTGTCACCTCGTAAAGCTATCATCACTTCACAAAGTTAGGTTTCTGTCATCACATCACAAAACTCAGGTTCTAGATATGAATTGACAAGCCAATGGATTGATAATCACCTCTTAGAAAGGCTAGGATTATGGCCATTATTTCATAGGACTGAATTTTTCTCTAATTCATATGACCCGACGTCGCACATTCTGCGCGCCTTATTAATGCTGTTCAATGCTGGTCGTGTATATTCTCCCCGAAATCCTGGTATGGTAGCGGCCAACAGGTTATGTGGGTGAGAGGGAGCTCTCCTTAGACAGGGATGGTACCACCAATTTGCCAACTGCGGAAGGATGAGAGGCATGGTTAGTCCGGAATGCGGTTAAACCATGATCTTGCGCTTAACATTGGATGATCATTGTTATTTTGCAAAACTAGGATTATTTTCGTCACCCTGTAAGACTGGGGGTTCCTTGTGTAGGTCACCTCACAAGACAATACATTATAGTTGATTATAGTTGCCAACTATAATCAGCTGTTCTAAACTTTCTTATTGGAAGTCACGAAAAAAGCGGCTCTGAAGAAGGTTATACTGCCGAAACGTCAGCTAATGTTGTATTGTATTGTGTTTTTCTATGGAAGTAAATGTATGCTCTTTAAAAACCTCGCGATTGCTGAACAAGAAAACGACACATTCATATCCCAATGCCGAGGTTGATAGAAAGTCGACCCTGGAAACTATCACTTCACAAGATTAGCTTTTTGGTCGAGCGCTTTGCCAAAATAGAAGGGTAAAGGATATAAAGCTCTCGGTGTTGATCAATCCTTGAGGGATGCGCCATGCATTCGACTTCATTAAGCATCGTTTGGAAGTAATTGAATACATATCTGGCCTTTACAGTGACTCATGATGGCCTACCGATGTATCGACCCAGTGTCGCTATCCTCCCAGACTTGTCGACCTCGGAGGAACGGAAGGCTTAGTGGGCCGCCGGGGCGGGGATCGATTCCTTGTGTGTTTCAGGGCGCCTCCGACCACTGCACCACACGCTTTGCTAATTCGTACAAAATACCTTGTTCTCCTTGTATTTATAACTTAATGAAAAAAATGGCAGTAAGCTGGGCGGTCGATAAAATCTTGAACTTTCTTTAGTCTAAATTTCCTTATATGATGCTTCAAATTTTCTATAACTCTAGAGAAAATTAGTTCGAATAAACAAAATTTGCTAAAAATTTTAGCACCAAAAGAAGTTCGTATTTTAAAGCACAAAATGCCATAACATGGAAAATGACTGTACCGTTGTACCATTACAGGTTGCAGTACTACTGACTTACATTTGTGTTAGAAGATTCTAGAATTAGTTAGTTCTAGTAAATAACGTTTTTATGTTAAAGGCTAGTTCTTCAAAGACATCTACAAACATGAATGGAGCTGTCCAGCTGTACATTTCTACATTTGATTTTATTGAATAGATCTCACACCTGTCGATGATTGTTGTGTTGACATTCATTAAAAGCATCGCTCTCACCTCTAAATATAGTTTTCGTAGCGTTATTTGCGATTTGTGCGAATTTTTTCTGCGTTATATTTTTAATCGGAACCGAATACTACTCGGATTATAATTCCTATAATGCTGAGATATTTGCAAAACTCCGGACCGCAGGTGTCTGCGGTGGGGGACAAACGCGCTGTTGTCCTTTCCGAGGAGTAGCGTGTTCACCACCACACCATGGTGGTCCTTCGTTTTGCCTGTCTCTCAGCTAGTTCTATGGAAGCGAAGGACCCTCATGGTGTGGTGGTGAGCGCGTTACTCTCCGGAAAGGACGATAGCGCGTTCGTTCACCATCGCAGACACCTTCGGTCCGGAGTTTTGCAAATATCTCAGCATTGTAGAAGTTATATTTCGCAACATACCCTGCCGTTAAAAAGAATAGGCAGTAAATAAAAAGGTTAAGACTACTTGGATTGTCACCAAATGTTCTCAGAACTGAATGACAGCAATGAAACGAGTTTTGCAGTTCTTTTTTTCTGTCATAAACGGCAAAGTAGTTCACTTGTGTTTGTGCTTCATACCACATCTTCATCATAGAGGCAAACGATGAAGTTCCGTAAGACCACAGTAAGACCAATACTCGTTGGTACTTTCCTGTTCCCAAATGCTCCAAATTCCTTATCTTTATAGTTCGGGGATGTTTCCGAAGTATGGGCCGGCACCTCAAACGGAGTCTCTCAAGATGAGAAAAAGTTTGTTGTTTCCATTCGGAAACACAACCAGAGAAAATGAATACCGAGTTTTTTTGTCATTCTGGAAGAAACTTGGCTAGAAGGTGACAAGTCTCAGTCCGACCAACATGGGCAGATGATTTCCATGATGAGATGGCTTGAGAAAGACAGCCATTTCCAAACTTCAGAGGAAGCAAATTTTGAGTGACTAGCAAATTAGCAGTCAAGTGGAAAATGTGCTGTAGTCCACACAACTTCTCCTGGTTGTGAATCCTTCAGTTACCAAGTAATCACTATTTCGAAACCGACTTTCCTTGTACCTCGGTGTGACTAATCAATATGTATTCAATCAATAGTAATTAGTTACTTGAGTTAACTGCAGCATATTTTTCACCTTTTCACTTATTCATTCAATTTCCCACTGTCATCCACAAACTTTCGTCTTAACCGTTGAGTTTTTGCAGAAGGCCTTACTGCCTAAAAAGTGTACAACAGGAAAGAGAAGTTATTACAAAATTGTTAACTATTTGATGGAAAAATTCATGCTCGTGGTTTTTTAAGGTTGAGATTATGAAAATTTTCGACCGAGTAGGCTCCGTGGGAGCATTCCACATCATAATTTCGAGGATCTGAAGAGAGTGAAACTCTCTAAAACGCAATGAAGATAATTCGTTGCTAATCTGTAGATTTTAAATGTCGTTATTTTTCCAGGATCGACTTTCTCTTAACCTCGGCATTGGAATATGAATGTGTCGTTTTCTTGTTCAGCAATCGCGAGGTTTTTAAACAGCATACATTTACTTCCATAAAAACACAATACAATACAACGCTAGCTGACGTTTCGGCAGTATCGCCTTCTTCAGAGCCTGGAAGGGCATGCTGATATACAATCTACTAGGCCAAACGCTTCAATAACGCTGTTATGTATGCTGTTTAAAAACGTCGTTATTTTTATTATTCCTTGCTGTTATTCTACCGCAATCATTGCCGCCATTATTGTAGACTTTATTATTATTATTACTATTATTACTATTACTACTACTATTATTATTATTATTATTATTATTATTATTATCTTAACTCTTTTATTTACTGCCTTTTTCTTCTTAATGGCAGGTTATGTTGCGAAATATAACTCGTATGAAATGCTGAGATATTTGCAAAACTCCGGACCACAGGTGTATGCAGTGGAGAACGAACACGCGCTGCTCCCCGGTAAGGACAACAGCACGTGTTCGTTCTCCACTGCATACACCTGTGGTCCGGAGTTTTTCAAATATCTCAGCATTTCATACGAATTATTATTATTATTATCAAACTTAAATTATCATTATTCACGAACAAGCTGACGTTTCGGCGGATTTCGCCTTCCTAAGCGCAGTTGAAATACCACCAAGTAATCTTAAGCGCCAGCTAGTTCGTAACCGCCTATATGACCGTCTATGTGCAGCTCAAAATTGCATAATTTGCCCCAGTGGTAGAGACGGTGATTGCATGAGCTCGGGTATAGTTTATCTGATCTCCTGTAAGACGTGCGGTCACGAATACATTGGCGAAACGGGCAAACCTCTCCGTGTCCGCATAAAAGAACACCTAGCCGGCAAACATAAACCAAATACTCCGTTAGGCACGCATAGGACCCAGAGACAAAACGGGGAGGACTTTGAAGTATGTGTCACGATCCTCGCACGCGAATCAAGAACACAGGCGCGAAAAACTCTCGAGGCATTCTGGATTAATTCCAGAAATCCAAAAATGAACCGCAGGGAAGAATGCCTCATTATCACGCGTGATATAGGGCAGTATATAAGACTGCTATTCTGATGAGAGGGGCACATTATGCTTCCATATGATTTCTGTGCGGTTGGTCTCTACGTGACATACTTGGTGGAAGACTCATAGAAAGCGGTGAGTGTGCAAAGCTGTGTTCAATGTGATTGAAATCTTGGTTTAGAGTTTCTTTGTATGGTTATGGAGGCATCTGGCCGAGTAGATTGCTATCAACTTGACCTTTCCAGGCTCTGAGGAAAGCGAAATCCGCCGAAACGTCAGCTTATTCGTGAATAAAGAATAATAATACCTCGCGTTTGCTCAACAAAAATACGAAGAATTACTTGATCAATGCCGATGAGTATATAAGACTGCTATTCTGATGAGAGGGGCACATTATGCTTCCATATGATTTCTGTGCGGTTGGTCTCTACGTGACATACTTGGTGGAAGACTCATAGAAAGCGGTGAGTGTGCAAAGCTGTGTTCAATGTGATTGAAATCTTGGTTTAGAGTTTCTTTGTATGGTTATGGAGGCATCTGGCCGAGTAGATTGCTATCAACTTGACCTTTCCAGGCTCTGAGGAAAGCGAAATCCGCCGAAACGTCAGCTTATTCGTGAATAAAGAATAATAATACCTCGCGTTTGCTCAACAAAAATACGAAGAATTACTTGATCAATGCCGATGTGAATAGAAAGTCGGTCGTAGGAGTTAAATTATCATTATTAAGCAGTTACTATTGCGGACTTCGTTTTGCAAATATCTTTAGCTTTGGAAAGTTAGATTACAGCTACCTCGACCTATCCGGGCCCCTAAAAAGGGGAACGCTGCGGGAACGCCAAGCAGTATTAAATAAATCTTCTTATTAACAACCTCATATCTGCTGAACGAAAAAACACCAGCTTATTGAACACTGCCAAGGTAAACGAAAATTCTGACCTGGTAATCACCTTCAATGTATATTTTCTGTCCTTGATAAGCTAACACAAGGTCGATAAACAACTTTTATCCGGCTGAGGTTTCAAAGTGTTCGTCTCATCATCTTTGGGGCCTCGTTGACCCTCGTCAATAGCCCACAGTCGTTCGTCGCTGCGATGTGGGTGTTCGTTGTCACGTCCAGTCCAATGTTCTGAAGTAGAGCACCGCTCGAAATGCCTTCAGTATTTCCCATAATTGCAGTCGCCTTCATTGTTGAATATTTTCTAGCAAACTTTCGCAGTCTTCGATGGGTGTGGCGTTTAGTCCTCAGTAATGAACTCGTTTTCATCATGAACAGCAGTACTTTTAATGTATTCAGATGTATCTCTTTTTAGAGATCAGAAATTTTTTTCTGTTCCCCATCGGAAAATCTTTCTAGAAATCAATCGCAGTGCTTTGTTGAACATTTCCAACTAGTTTTAGCTAGTTAATTTCCACTAAATGATTCATTGAATTTCACCCTCTCTTAATGTGCAACTTGTAAGCGACTCTGTTGTTTGCTCTTGTGACTGGTTAAGTGGTTCTTGCAGCAAAAATAGCGCAAACAAGGTCTAAAAAGCGGCCAACGATTAAACAGGGTTTATTATTTTGGTCGATAGAACTAGCTGAGAGACAGGCGAAGCGGAGGACCCGCATGGCGTGGTGGTGAACGCGTTACTCCCCGGAAAGGACAATAGCGCGTTCGTTCTTCATCGCAGGAACCTGCGGTCCGGAGTTTTGAAAATATCTCAGCACTATACAAGTTATATGTATTCTTTGATAAGCTTGCACGAGGTTGATAAATATATTTAAATAAATAAATATATTTATCAACCTCGTGCAAGCTTAGCAAGAAAGAATACATATTGATTTGTCACACCGAGGTTTAGGGAAGGTCGGTTTCGAAAAAAAAAAACTATACAAGTTATATTTCGCAACATACTCTCCCATTAAAAAGAATAGGCAATAAGTAAAATGGTTAAGAATGTTCATTATATTATTATCAGCGCTATGTCTGCTGCAAAGATCACTCACCTTTGCCACAAGATTTCTCGTCACATCGGGTATGGAAGGGAAAGGCTACCCCTTCAAACAAATCATCAGATGACGATTTATTCTTCTCTTTTGGTAAAGATCATGTGAGACTGCCAGTGTCGTTAGCCGAGGACATCAGTCTGCAGGTGGAATCGTAAGCTGAATTTAAACTCAACTTTCACCCATCAAATCTTGACGATCTGTCTAAGGTTACACTTGTTATTTACCGCTAATTTTTTTTTCACGACAAGGTATTGTTTGAAATGCAACCGTAGTGGTACTGGCATATTTGAAAAACTTGAACCTCAGCCCAAATTCGAACCCGCTACTGCCCTTTCCGGAAGCTCAAGTGTTTCCCACTGCACCACTGAGGACCTTGCTTTGTTTTTCGTTCTGCCAGTTTTTTTACCTAGCAGCGCCATCAGCGGTCATCCGTCAACCTGAATGTTCTGGGGAGCACAAGTCGTTATTGAACCCAGTTAAGCTGAGGCTGTAGTTGAATTCACAATCCTTAACTTTTTCAGTTTAACTTGCTATAATGCCAAGTTGCGCCCTCTAGATTGTCCCCGTTGACATATTATTGCTGATGGCACTGTTATGTGGAAAACTGGCTAGGAAAAAAGCAAAACAAGGACCTCAGTGGTGCAGTGGATAAAACGTAAGCCTCCGGAAGGGCAGTCACGGGTTCGAATCTGGATAGCCTGCAATTTTTACAAATATCTTTGCATCTAGCATCATTGTGGTTATCTAAGGTTAGCTGTTTATTTGGTGCAAAGGATTTCTACTTTAAAGAAGAGTATAAGGAAAAGTTTACTTGAGAAATTCCGAATCCCTAAGCAGTACTATGCTCAAGTCGAGCTATTTATGTGTACTGCTTTTCGAAGATCTTCGTTCTTGCGCTTGGTATAACATGCACTTTCTCGGTGTGTTCGTTTCCGTCAAATAGCCCTTTACTAGACGGATCTTAATTGTCTCACTCATTGTAAAAAATGATAAAGCTCTCGGCGTTGATCAATACCTGAGGGATGCGCCATGCATTCAATTTCATTATGCATCGTTTGGAAGTGATTGAATGCATATCTGGCCCTTACAATGACTCGCGGTGGCGTGGTGTACCGATGTATCGCGCCAGTGCTGCCACCCTCCCAGACAAGTCTCGTACCAATTTAGTGACCCCGGAGGGATGGAAGGCTTGGTGGGCCACGGGAACGGGATCAATTCCACGAGGGTGTTGCATGGCACCTCTGACCACTGCGATACACGCCTCCATACGTCACTTACTGTATGTTGTTAATAATTCGCTCTTTTCTCGCTGAGCAAACGCGAGACTTTTGCTACAGTATTTCTCCTCAATATCTGACGTTTCAATGGATTTCGCGATCTTCAGCGCCTTGAAAGGTCAAATTGATTGCAACCTAGGCAGCCTAATACCTCTGTGAACTTAGCAGAGAAAGTATGCAATACAGCTTCTATTTGGAAATTCCATTATCGAATACCAGCTGCTGCATAATGGCTTGTCCATTGAACAAGAATTTTTCATCAACGGACAATCATTACCAACATGAACCGTTCTGTACAAAAGGCAGTCCCGGATAAGGTTACCTAATTCGAGCGGTGCAGACGAACAGCTGTGCACACAGACTCGGATCATCGCCTCTAAGGAAGGTGAAGACGTCGAAACGTTAACCAGTTAAATATTT
The DNA here is from genome assembly GCA_900624975.1 of Angiostrongylus costaricensis. Taxonomy (NCBI): domain Eukaryota; kingdom Metazoa; phylum Nematoda; class Chromadorea; order Rhabditida; family Metastrongylidae; genus Angiostrongylus; species Angiostrongylus costaricensis. The sequence goes on along the minus strand of UYYA01004060.1, from coordinate 92,747 downwards.
AACAACAAAATCGTGTTAGCTTATCAATGGACTAAAGTACTTTGCTCATTCATACCGAGATTAGGGCAGAGTCGGTTTACAATGACACTCACCTTTTTCTTCGTAATAACACACGTGTTTACTACTGTACTATTTATTTATCCACAACAGCCAACGTTTCGGCAGATTTCACCTTCAAAGCCTGCAAAGGTCACCCTAACTGAAGCTTAGCCAGCCAGACATGTCCATAACCTCAACGGAAAAACCACGATGCCTGGATTTCAACCTGTTTTTGGAGAAGCTATTTTGTTTCCAAAGCGATTGAAATCTGGGTGTACTAGTTTTTTCAGTGACGTTATGGAGGTGTTTGGCTCACAGAGTGGCAGCTACCTTAACCTTTCTAGGCACTGAAGAGAGCGAAGTTCACCGAAACTTCAGCTTTTGTGAATAAATAAATGCTTTAATAACAACCTCGTATGCGCTCAAGAAAATAGCGAATTATTGATCAATGCCGAGGCTAAAAGAATGGCGGTCTTGGGAATTACCATTTCCAGAATTTACATTGGTGGACAATGTGTATCTTAAAGGATCAATCTGAACTGTGGCCCAACGTGACATTGAGGCATGCCTCCCTGCGGTTCATTTTTGATTTCTTGGAATATATCCAGGACGAATCAAGAGTTTTATGGGCTGAAGTTTTAGATTCCTGCGCGAGGATAGTTCCTTCTGCTTCAAACTTATACCGACGTATCTTCTACTGATCCGTTATGTCTTTGTGCCCTGTGCGCGCCTAGTGGAATGCCTTGCTTAACGTTAAATTTGCCAATTAGATGTTTTGAGAGGGCAACGGGTGGTTTACCTTTCTCGCCAACACATTTCTCTCAGTAAGCTTTGCAAGTGTTGTTTTCAAAAAGAAGCTCTTTCTTATGCGGTTGAAATTAGGTGTTGAAATATAACTATTATAATGCTGAGATATTTACAAAACTCCGGACAGCAGGTGTCTGCAGTGGGGAACGAACGCGTTATTGTCCTTTCCGAGGAGTAACACGTTCACCACCACACCATGCGGGTCCTTCGTTTCGTCTCTCAGCTAGTTCTGTCGATCTTTTGCCATCATCAATCACCCGTTAACGGGATTGATCTTGGGAGCCCAAGTCGGCACTGAACCCAGTTAAGCTGAGGCTATAGTTATAATCGCAATCTTAACCTTTTTATTTACTGCATCTTCTTTTTAAAGGCAAGATATTTTGCGAAATATAACTATTATAATACTATATTTCGCAAAATACCCTGCGGTTAAAAAGGATACGCAGTAAATGAAAAGGTTGAGATTAGATGTTGAGTTCTTTCTAAGCGAGGTTACGGAAGTGTTTAACTGGCTAGGTTGCAGTTAATTTTGTGTGCTCAGGCCCTGAAGAAGGCAAAATCCGCGGGAAACTTCAGTTTTTTGTGAATAAAGAGTAAAGTAACAACGCCACGTCTATTCGTCAACCAAGCACCGAGTTATTGGACAGTGCCGACAAATCAAAGAAATGAGAGCGAAAAAAGCAGTGGAAAGTCGATCTTAAGAAATAGTGTTTGTGGTCAGTCCTACAAAGTAAAACTTGTGTTACTCTCCAGAATAGCATCAATTCGCTTTTGAGTTAAGGCCTTGCATAGGTATCAATGACACTTAATTGTTGTTTACCGTTACACAAAAAGAATGCCCGTTAAAAAATATGTTGACTGTCTCGTTTGTCGGCGAAATACGGTACCCTCCGCATGTTTTCAGTTAATTACGAGCGAGCTGTTATATTAAAATTCAACGCAGCCAAACATTCGCTTGTTAAGGGCAAGCGGAGGAAGGACGTCTGTCTTCCAGTGAGCATTCTACAAGTTGTACCAAAAAAACTTCTTAGCTACTAGTTTTTTCACATATTTTGACATGATGCCTTCTTGGATAATTAGATATGTAAAAATGGAATCTTAGTTTAATAACCAATAATTTACAATATACAATTTTAAACATTGTTTTAACGTTTTTTTCATTTTATATGACCTGTATTCACGTCTGCTGTGCGGATCCCAGCACTTCTCACATTCGATGCGTTTCCACTTTCCATGAAGATCTTCTAACTTTTACGTGTGGCTTCGGTTGCTGCTTGAGGATTTTCATTTCATCTTGAGTGTCGTAGAATGCTGGTCGAGCAATTCTCCCTGGAGCCTTCAGATAGCCGGGCTGAGAGCGTTCCCAACTGGATTATAGAGAGTGATTTTTTCCCAGACAAGTCCGGCACCAGTTTCCAGACCCCGGAAGGATAAGAGGTTTGGTTGGCCAAGAGCGGAATCGAACTAGCACCATGCTTGTGATGATGGATAACACCACCAATGTGCTATTCACCCCTTATTTTAGCATTTTAATAAGTAAAAAATATTTCGACTTAAATTGCGTTGTTTTGGTTTTTCAGAACGAATAGTCGCTTAACCCGTTTTGCGCTAAAGCGCATAAGTGTATTGGGCTTAGTGCGCGCCTTGAATAATAGATCATCTTGAATCTGCTTTAATGCTTAGAGGCAATGGTATTGCAAAAAAATGCTCACAATGAAAAAAGACCAGTGAAGTGAAGTTTATGTTGGTTTCTCCAATACCCCTCCCACCCTCAGAATGGGAAAAACCTATTCGGACTCTCTCTTGAGACTCATTAACATCCTGAAAATTAGTCCCTAAACTCACTGCTTTCATGTTTTCTATAAAAGTCAGCAAGCTTTATTGGTGAAATAGTTATGAAAGATTTCCTGTTTTTCTTGATCAATTCCGTGGTTAAAAGCAAATGGGTGCTGGGATTTGCTACATGAAGGATTGGTTGATTATGGTTGGATAAATTCTAACAAAAAAGCATATTGATGTGGCAGTCTTCCCAAACTTCTTCACTATACTTCTTGACGACATTCTCTGTAAACGCTTGTATACGCTCTAAATTTCCCTCTCCTGAACTCATTGTGAGACGTACTCTATATACCGTTTCAATTTTTTTATATGACTTTCTATGCTTACGCTGTATCAAATGTGCACTAGGGAATTTATTTTTTTCACATAGTCTGCTTCATATTCCCATTCCATTGAAAGATGTCCATCTCTCGACAGATCGCACAAATTGCGAAGTGGTTCCAGTTTTCAGCCCGTAACCGAGCGAAAGTTAAACCATTGCGGAAATCGATGCCATATTTGAGCAAATCCTTTTTGCAAGGTAGTAAACAACCTTTCTCTCCCATTCATCTTTCTTAATCGATAAAACATTAGTCAACTAGAAATTATACAGCTAGGGAGAGGTGGGTGAGTTCAAGAGTTTTCGCGAAGACAGAAATTAAGTGCATATATGGATTCTCTGAGCTTGGTGCTGTTGTCAGTGTAGAACTCCTATGTTCCGACAAGATAATCGCACATGCGTTCACTGATGAAGGAAATAACACGTATTCACACATATATCTCTCTGCTCTTTGCAGGCCAAAATATGGCTGTTTTCAAGAAATTGAAAAAATCTAAGGACAAAGATTTGCCACTACCAGAACCTGAACCAGTAAAACAACTCGACAAGCGGGTAGGACTGGAAAATTATAGGTAAGCATGATAGTTCTCGCTTTTTTTTAAATTTTATTTTATACGACCCGTCTTCACGTCTGCTGTGCAGATCCCAACACTTCTCACATTCGATTCGTTTCCTTGTGTACATCATCTGCGTAGGTCTTCGAACTTTACACGTGTGGGTTCGGCTGCTGCACGAGAATTTTGATACCATATGCCAGAGAATGCTGGTCGAGTCGAATTTCCCTGCAATCCAGAGATAACCGAACTGGCGCGTTCCCAATCGGATTGTAGAGAACGATTTCTTTCCTAGACAAATCCTGCACCAATTTCCCGACACCGGAGAGATAAGAGGCCTGGTGGGCCTAGGTGGACTCGAACCAGCACCGTTTTCGGCATCACTACCACTGTGTTGTCTGTCCTCGTTCTCCCCTTATAAATGGAAAGATGGGAAATCCTCTCAAGCACCAACAATCCTGTAAAAATCCGCGTCAGTGGCGACGCATACGCGTTGCTAGCCGATTGTAAATGGTGGCTATAAGAATGTTGACGATTTTCATTAAAATTCCATAAACCAACAACAGTTGTCTACTAAGAGCGACCATTGTTAGGAGAGAATTGGTCGCTAATACGACTTCTGTTTTGTGACCAAATAACTCGATCTGGGTAGATCTTTTTTGCAGGGAGTTTTTCACGCTTAAAAACTACTGGAAAGCGATCGACCGCAAAAAACAGGATTCAGCTCAACTATTGCTGAGCAGGTACCCTAGTGTTACTACAAACTCAGCAAAATATGTTATCAGTTTTTATTGTGACTTATTTTCGACATCCTCTCCTAATTATTTCACTTTACTAAAACTTAGAAGAAATAATCGTGCTATGTTACGAAAACACATGCTAACTGACTTTCTTGGGTGCTGATTCGATTGAATTGAATCGAATCGACTGATTGGAAAATGTTAGTGTGAGCAAGAAAACGCTAATGAATTTCGGGAACAAAGCTGCATGTTTGTTACGTAGTGGATCTAAAATATTGATTAAATAATGTTGACCAATAATTGGCACGTGTAGCGCAATGCTAAACGACGCTTTGCGGTACACATTGGTTCGACCCAGCGCCATAGACTAACCAAGGCACTCTTTCCTTCATGGTCAACATATTGGTACCAGATTACAAGAAAACGCACTTTTTGTATTTTTTTTGTTTTACTTTTAGTTCGTTTGAATGTCAGAAAGTGGCGAGTAAGTCCATTAGTGTAAGCATATGATTCAGATGAATCGGTGAGTGTTCCGAAGTCAACAGAATTCCTAAGACCGACATTCCAGTAACCTCGGCATTGATTGATACTTCACTGCTTTTTGTTAGGCAAAAACGAGATTGATATTATAATTATGGAATTTGTTAGCATGCAACAGCTGACGTTTCGGCGGGTTCGCCTTCTTCAAAGCCTGGAAAGGTCACAGTGACATGCAATCTGCTCAGCCAAACACTTCCATAACGCATGCAGATAAAATTTAGCACATAATTTTGCATTCACATAACAAGCAGTTTAAACATAATAAAAGCCTTTTATTACGTGAATGCAAATTTATCTGTTAACTCTTATCTGCTAAGGTTATGAAAGTGCTTGGCCGAGCAGATCGCATGTCAACTTGACCTTTCCAGGCTCTGAGAAAGGCGAAACCGCCGGAACGTCAGCTGTTGTATGCTAACCAATTCTGTAATACCAACCTCGTGTTTATTTGTCGAAGAAAAACATTGAAGTATCAATAGAATTCGTCATGAAGACGAACCACTCAATATCCTTCCAAGTTTGGAACGGAATGGTCACACCGCTATTCTTGAGTAGTTCAGAATTTGGTTTCATATAGTTGAAAGACGTTTACTGATACAATATACAATCAAAGCTTACGATTTCGTTGTTCGAGTAGCAGCCACAAATAGCAGCTTGGTATTGAACGTAGTTTTCTAGTATAATAGTATCACTTGTTCATACTTCTTTATCAAGATTCCGCAACGTCTCTTTACCGCATTCCAGGTACTTGAATTTGAACCCAGAGAACAAGAAACTCTATACGAAACTGAAGAATATTGAAGCTTCTAGTGTAGATAGGACGTGTAGTGATCCCGGTTTCGAAGCCGTAGCAGCTGCATATCTAAAGGTTTGCATACGAATTTTGCGAGGATTTTGGAGTCATGCATTTTTTTCCACAAAAACTTAAGTATTGATTCCTTTCTACATAATAAGACCAACAAAATCTGTTTAGACAGTATTCAAGTTAACTTTGACTAACATTTCGGTCGCCTTCCCCCTCTTCAGAGTCTGAAATCTACATAATGGCCTACATCTTCGAGTGATAAGGAGACGATTTTGCTATTATCTTGGTCAATAACCTATGAACTTGACCTTTACGGCTACTAGTTTATGTTACGTAGTGGATAAACCACGACACTATTAGCGCGGTAAAAGGGTAATAGCGCGTTCTTTCCCTCACCGCAGACACCTGCGGTCCGGAGTTTTGCAAATATTTCAGCATCATTGTGGTTGTTTCACACTACAGTATTGTTTGGTTACACATCTGCTGAAGAATCGATTTTTACACATCTGAAAATCGGTGTAGGACTCACTGTTATGTGGACGTTTGCTTCCCACTGTATTTTTTAGCAGTGATTTCACCATTTCACAAGAACTATTAGCATATATGTATTTACTATCGTTATCAGTTTAATTCAAGGTGTTCGACGACGTGATAACGACAGTAGAGGAAAAGCCGTCAGACGTGCAACCTGCTTGCGATCGACTAGCCGCTATCGGAAGAATGCACCGGGCAAAGGTTAGAATACGATTGTTCCCTTTGTTCAGTTATGATCTACGCCTATCCTAATCACTTCGTTGCTTTTCATCTTCGTTTTCCTCCATATCAATTACGATCCTTTCATTGGAGACACCACGAAGTGAAAATCATTCTTGTCTCTGATCTCTTGGGAGAAACCTTGTTGTCTATTCGAAGAGATTTAAGATATGCGGACAGCTTCTGCGGACCGGAAGCGTTATCTTTCATAATGGTTTCATTTTTCAAATGACTGAAAAGATAGAATGTCTTGAAGGTTATCCCTCAGTGGTAAAACTTTTCTCTGGAAGATGTTTGGCAGGAAAAGCATAATGTTTCATAAAATCTGCTAATATGCGATTTAGGCTTCAAATATACCAAATAACGCGTTCGAAGAAATGGAGGAACCGTTTGTTCACATGGTGAAAGATATCTTACAAGATCGTTTCAACGATAAAGCCGAAATCCTATTTCGAAAGTTTTTCCAATTTTGCTTAAAATATTTGTTAGAAGGTTTAAACAGTTAGGTGCTCATTTCTGCTATAACTTTGTTCGTTCATTATTATTTGTCTCCATGTTTCACTAAACGTCATCGATCACTCTTGCGGGAGATGCTCAAGTTCTTTCTAGTCATTTCTGTAGTTTTCTAACTTTTTTCTATAATTTAAATAATCTGTTTTTTCCGTTGTATACATCCTTAAATCGATCATTTTGTACAAATACAATTAAGAATATACTGTTTTCTTTTTGCATGCGGTAATCGACAAAGACACGTAGAAACTATACGTATCGATTTTTTGAGTGCCATGTGGCTGACACATATTGGTTCTTACGGTCCCACTTTCCCTCATAGAACTCTTAAAGACTCACAGCCACGTAACGTGACTGGGCTATTAATCCCACAGTGAGAACCATGAAAGCTAAGCGACTACCGTAAATAATAAGTGATCACTTCTTGCGATCGCTAACTTGCATTTGAGATCTTCCTATCGAACGTTAGCTAAGTTAAGCGGTGTCCTTTTTAAATTCATGTGCCATTTATTTTTTAAAGTTTGTCTGTCTCTGTTTTGATAAAGAACTATGATCTCATAATGCAAGGCTGATAGAAATAATCGAGATATAACCACGATGACGTTTAGATATTTGTAAAACTACGGAAAGCTGATGTCTACGATGAGGACCGAACACATTATTAACCTTTCCGGGGCTAACGCGTTCATCCTCACACCATGCGAGCTCTTCGTTTAACTTTTCTCAGCGATGTTATTGACCCATAGGTGCTATCAGCAGTCACCCGTCAACGGAATTGATCTGGGGAGTGTAAACCCACTTAGGCTGAGGCTTTGGTATAAATCACAATCTCGTCACTTTTTATTGACTGCCCACTTTTTTTTTGATGGCAGGGTATTATGTTAAATATAACCATAATGATGCTTAGATATTTGCAAAACTCCTGACCGCTGTATAAAAAGTGACGGCATTGTGATTTATAACACACTATTATAATGCTGAGATATTTGCACAACTCCGGACCGCAGGTGCTTTGCGGTGGGGAAAGAACGCGCTATTGTCCTTTCCGGGGAGTAACGCATTCACCACCACACCATGCGGGTCCTTCGTTTCGCCTGTCTCTCAGCTAGTTCTGTCGATCTTTTGCCATCAGCAATCACCCGTCAACGGGATTGAACTGTGGAGCCCGAATCGGCATTGAATCCAGTTAAGCTGAGGCTATAGTTATAATTATAATTTTAACCATTTTATTTACTGCTGAGAGACAGGCGAAACGAAGGACCCGCATGGTGTGGTGGTGAACGCATTACTCCCCGGAAAGGACAATAGCGCGTTCTTTCCCCACCGCAAGCACCTGCGGTCCGAAGTTTTGCAAATATCTCAGCATTATAATAGTTATATTTCGCAAAAATACCCTGCCATAAAAAGGAATAAGCAGTAAATAAAATGGTTAAGATTGTTATAACACAGGTTCAACTTAACTGGGTTCAATGCCGATTTGTGCTCCTCAGATCAATTCTGTTGATGATTGATTACTGATAGCACTTATAGGTCAATAGCACGGCTGAGAGACAGGAGAAGTCAAGGATCCGCATGGTGTTGTGATGAACGCGTTAGCCCTTGGAAAAGGTAATAGCGTGTTGGGTCCCCATCGCAGATATCAGAGGTCCGGAGTTTTGCAAAAGTTTTGTAAAATAAATGCAAATCAGCACCATTATGGTTACATTTCACATAATACGCTATCATTAAAAAAGTTAATAAGAAGCGATAAAATTGAGATGCAGTTCTTCTTTGATCGGGTTCACTGAAAATGTAGGTGGTTCCTACTTCGAACCCTCCCAACGGTTTACCGCCGCGTCATCGTGGCTGGAAGGTCTGGGTGTCGGACTGCGATGTACAGCGGGGGATTCATCCCCTGGCAGGGTCTCCCAAGCTGAGAAATAGTCCGGCGTTTCCATCAGGAAGCCTAGTTAGGAGTAAACCAATACCAGGATCGATCACCGTCTTGGTATCAAAGTGGTAAATCTCCCTCTGATCCACAAGGGCTACGACTGCTTGTCGTGGTGACGACCTAGAGCAGACTTTGGCCAGGCTGTCCTCGGAATCAAGGAAACCACAATGGTTAAACCAACAAATCTCAAAAAAATAGTGATTATGCTGGGGCACGCACAACTAGTGATGACGGGGCGTTCAAGTATCAAGTATTAAGTAAGTATCTTACCTCGAACACTACCTCATTGAAAGACTACAGTTCCTGCAGAAGTTTCTTCCACTACTTTTCACTCATGACGCGAGCGAGCACCACTGAAGTTTCTATTCGTCCTCATCTCAACTCAAAGCTGCCTAGCTGGCCAGCGGAGCAAACAGCCTCTCATGGACTGTCTTATTTTTCCTATATTTAATGAAAGGATATTCATGAATAGCTGCATATTTCGGTTATCTGGGTTGACTACACAGACGAGTAGTTCAAAGAGTTTTTCTTGAGTTTGCTGTTTTCTGAAAAGCACACATGGGTTTGTTATTATGTAGTATTTAACCACAACAGCTGACGTATGGGCGGATGTCGCTCACTCCAGAGCCTATAAAGATTAGGCTAGTTAGCTTAGTTTAGATTCGTTAGTTTTCCCAGAGCTCTTGTTGGCTTGTTCGTTGAAAAGAAGATAATCCAAATTTCCTCCTATGTACTTCCAAATTACTTTTTCTCAACTGGACTGGCATACAAATAACGACCGGAGAACACATGAGTGAACTCCTGAATATATGCCTAAATGTATAAATAAGTATATAAAGGCTAGCTCTTGGTGTTGATCATTCCTTGAAGGTATGCCACGCATTCGACTTCATTAAGCATCGTTTGGAGGTAACTGAATGCACATCTGGCCTTTACAATGACTCGCGGTGGCCTACCGATGTATCAAGTCAGTGCTGCTATCCTCCCAGAGAAATCTGGAACAAATTTTCCGAACCCAGAGAGATGGAAGACTTGGTGAACCTGGGGTGCGTGGATCGATCCCATGTGTATTGCAGGGCGGCTCCGACCGTTGCGTTACACGCGCCCTAAGTAAGTGTATACTACCTGAAAATCTCAATTCGGTACTGGTGAAATTAGAAGTCCGCTTTTGTCTCAAAGAAGGAAAATGCTTTTAGTGCGCACTTAATGAATACAGGATAAAGCATTCGATATTGCTTCATAAGGGAGACGCCATTCATTCAATTTCATCAAGCACCATAGAAGTCATCGAATACAAATTAAACTTGTACAGTGATTTTCAGAAGCCTAAAACTGAATCAAGTTAGTGCCTTTTTCTTGCAGACACCTCTAACACCGATTTCTCTCGACCACGCAAGGGTGGATAATTTGTCTTTTCTATGGCGCTTGGGTAAACAGCAAAACACGTATGTATTGGTAGGGCACGTATAATCAGTCGGGTACATAATGACATAATGACAAGTGAGGTTCATGGACTTTTCGAAAGTCGGTTTCAAAATATTACTACGCCTTGTGCTAGCTGATAACAACACCGACTTCTGCACGATGTGCGCAATGATGTATGTCCGGAAGAAAAACAAGTTGTTATCACCGGACATTATTATTATATCCACCATCAGCATCGTGTATAAAAGGGCATCACTGAGTAAGGATGCCTCATTCGAGGAGATGGCTCACTGAAGAAGACCTAACTCGACACGAAGGCGAAGCTGCCACGTCGAGGCGAATAACAAGCGGGGACCATCGACGGATCATCGGCTCTGAGGAAGACGAAGACGTCGAAACGTTAGCCGAAAATAAACATCATTATCAACCTCCTGTAAGCTCATCAAAGAAAGAATACATATTACTGGATACTTTATCTTACCGTAGAATAATGAATCAATTCGGATTTGGAATTCATCCTTAGTTCAATAAAACGAAATTCACAATTAGCTCAGGCTGTTGTGCATACTTACTTACTTGGATATTTGGATGACCCGTCTTCACTGGTTGTGCGGGCCACAGCATAATTTCCACCTTTTCGGAGTTTTGCTGGCCTACCCACCGTGGTTCCCTGGAGTTTAGAGGTCCGCCTGGCAATCCGCCCCAGGTTGTCACCACCACAGGTAGTCGCCGCCTTTATGGATCAGTGGGAGACTTCCCACCATACCAGTAGTTTGATACCAAAACGGTGGTGGATCCTGGTATTGGTTTACTCCCAGATGGGCTTCGTAGTGGAAAAGCCAGACTCCTCAGCTTGGGAGACCCTGCCGGGGGGGGGGATGGGGTGAACAAATCCTCCCGCTGTACATCGCAGCCCTACACCCAGGAACAGCTCCCAGTTACGATGAGGCAGTAATCCATTGGGAGCCTGTTGTGCATAACGAAGAGGAACGGTAAGATAGCGAAGAACAATCACTAGTGAGCCAAATAGATCTCGTTACTGAAGGAAGCGAAGGACACTTTGTTAGCTGTTAACCCTATAGGACATCATGTGGTGCAACTGTAACATAGAAATCACTTCGGTATCTTCAGAGAAAAGCGTTTAAATCGGTTGGAAGACCAAATAAAAAAAAATCGAGAACTTGCACCGTTAGTATAATACCGATCGTTTGGAAACTGCACTGACACTGCCCAACAACACATGAATCAAACGATCTCATACAAACTCAGGTAAACTCAACACCAGTCAGTTTTTCAACGTTTATTCGCATTGTGAAGGAAAAAACAAGGTCGAAGAAAAACACGAAATTATTGTCAACTTCCCACTCTAGCGCAAAAAAAAACTTCTACTGTATTTCAAACCCAAAGACCAGAAAGTAGTCGAACCACAACCGCGAGTTCAAATGGGTTCCGTAGGTGTTTCGACTTTGAAAACGATTCCAAATGATTCCAGATACGAATAGATTCTCGTCCGCGCGAAGGCTGAAGCTGAAGTGAAGACTCCACCACTGAAATTCAGTTAATATTACGGTTTTCTTATGAAGAGAAAAGCCACATTTCTAGATGAATATTACTTTTCCAGTTACACTGTACACGTTGCAAATTGTTAAAGTTTAAAACTAATAATAATAACAAAAGCAATAATTACAGTGGCAATAACAACAATCCGAAAAGTGGTGATGAGAAGCGTAAAAATATTAATGAATATCATTAAAGTGATAGCGACAAGACTGGATTCGAAATAAAAACAAATAAGGTCATAAAAGGAAAACCAGTTTCAAAACGAGAACAAAAACAGAAACAAATTCATTCTGATCATGAGCATTCCTCGAAAAAAAAAGACTAAGAACATAATATTTTCTTTCAGCGAGAATTTCGTACCCTTCAGGAAGGTTCTCCGAGTGAATTAAGGCCAAAGCAGCCGATAGCACGCAAGCGCTAGTGGCCATGTAACCAGCGTCTGGACCTTTACATGTCACGACCATCTATAAGCATGAAAAAAAGTTCTCGTTTCTGCACCAGATGCCTTTTATGATCGCCTCAAACGATTCTATTAAGTATTCTAGTCTATTCTGTCGTTTGTTATTTGTCGAAAAATAAGCTCACTTACCTACATAATTCATAGAACTCACAGTAACCGCTGAATTTCTTAAACAGTGGCCTACAATCTTAATGCTATTAAATACAAAAGTTAGTTATTAAAAAACAAGTATCCTCAAACAGCATTCAGCATATAAATGAAGAAATTCGACGACAAATAGTCAAACCACAGCCGAACCCATAACCGTACTCGGCCTCCTTCATAGATAACAGTTACAAGACAATGGATCGAACGGAAGAAATACTTAAGCTCGCTTCACTTATATTTTCGCACTACTTTTGACGAGTTTTATCACTCTCCTTAAAGATTGTGATTACCTTCTCAACCCAATAAGTTATCGTGTTTATACCCAACCACTGTAGCAATTGCTCATTTGGGTTCACGAATTAGCAAAGTCCGGAACGTTTTTCTTTTTCAGATTTTCATTTTGTTTTCCTTAGCAACAACCCTTGACTAGTTCGAGACAACTGCGAGAATTATACTCATCAAACTCGAAGTCTATCCAACTATAGACTATCAAAAATCTCAGAGCGTCTGTGGGAATGGAATGCATAAATTTTTACTCACCCGCTTATCAGGGTTACCCACGTGCTGTTCACGCAACGGCTTACGATCCGAATATCCGTATCCGAAAAACCAATAGACAAACGATGCACCAGCTATTTGCTCTTCTGTTGGCCCAGAGTTCTACGAAAAAAAGCCCAGTTTTATACATCCTACACAGAAAATAAGTAGTAGAAATCGTGCAAAACTAAAAATGTAACAAAGAGAACGAATCTCATTGCCACCTTAAACATGTTGAAACTGCATAGATCCGGATATTTTTGAAGTATTTTCCTTGTGAATTCGTATTGCACGAGAAAAGAGAAAAGAAATATCCAAATTGCAATCATTATTGCCCAGAATAACGATGAATCTCCACGGTATGTTTCCACATGTACCTAAAATATTATTGCCTTCTTTATTTTTACGGCTCCCTGTGATAAAACATTTAATGCTTCATCTTTCACGCTACTTAAATACCTGGGATAGCCCGTCTTCACTGGTTCCGCGGGCGCCACCGTAATTTCCATTTTTTAGAGTTTCGCTGGTTTAGCCATTGTGATTCCCTGGAACCCTGATGTCAACCTAGTCAAAGCCTGCCCCATGTCGTCACCATCACAGGAAGCCACCAACTTTGTGGATCAGAGGGAGATTTGCCACCATGCGACTAATCTGATACCAGGGCAGTGGTGGATCCTGGTATTCGTTTACTCATAGCTGAGCTTTCTGATGGAAACGCCAGACTCCTCAGCTTGGGAGACCTTGTTGGGGTGATGAATCCCACTAGTGTACACAGCAGCCCTGCACCCAGGAACACCTCCCAGCTACGATCAGGCGGTAAACCGTTAAGAGGCTTTCACCATTATAAAAGAAAACGAGTATAAGAATAAAGTGCTGAGTGTCGATAAATCTCTTGGTGATGCATCAAACATCTGATCTATTGAAGCAGGCATTTGAGAGGTGACTAAATGTATTTATAGTCTAAAAAGTAATCTTCTAGTACATCCCATGTACTAAGTCAGTGTTTACACTTTCCCAGATGGGCTGATACCAATTTACCAACTCTGGGTGGGAGGCTTGGTACCAACGACCATGTTTGTACCTGCAAGCCACCTCTTTCGAAAAAGAAAACTTACAGGACGCTTGCCGTTCACTACAGCGTCGTAATACTGCGAACGATTCACTATCGATTTGTCTGATCCCAAAAACGGCATTGCCCAAGTATCCAGTTCCTTTTCCTGCATATGCCATATGGTTCCCCTGAAGCAGAATTTATTAAGTGGAAGCTCAGAATGTCATAAATATGGTAGTGATTAGCTTTATCTTTTAGACAACTGCACAGTTAGGATATTTCAAAAACGTTTTAGGCTAATAAATTTCTGCGTTTAACCCATTCGTAACGACAGGGACACTATACTCTCCAATATGTGGCGGCACGAGTGGTCGATATGAGCCACATACGATTCATTTCTTCCTAATGCTTTATTTCGGCGTGCACGGTTTTTTCACTAAAAACTTTTTGTTTGTAATAATTCGATAGCTTATCGAAACCAGAATAATGTAGATGAGGTCAGACCAGAAAAACCATTCTTTTCAGTTAATGATTAAAAATATGTACTTCGGAAGAGTTAATGGACAGGTAATCTAACTACCGTTTGACTATTTCATTTTAACACCTATTTATGAGCCATGATTATCTTATGGGATGCGCAGGTTTAAAAAAAATCAAATAGATTCAAAATGAATTGCAAAACTCTTCCAAACGCTGACAGCAATTTGTTTGCACGGTGGAGCACAGTAAGATGTAGTAGAGAGAAGCATACGTACTACTCATAACAATAGAACGATACAGTAAAGCCTTTCCTACAATCCTGTCATGTTCACAACTCCTCATGTCCTCCAGTTGTCGAAAAATTACTGTTTATTGTCGGAAAACTAGTAAGTCCCTAGCGACATGAAATTAGACGCAGTACACTATAGCCAAGCAAAAATAGGTGCCATTGCAGGGTTAAATTGAAATTGACGGTCCGCGGTTAATTATTCTTCGAGTCCCTAAAAAGGTATTGTTAAGTGCCAATCTACGATTTATAGCCAAGGTTCACAACCACGAACATCCAAGTTTACATTCGAAAATCCTACTAGAAGTAAAACAATGTTGGGAATTTCCCACGTCGTGAAAGAAACCCATCTGCAAAACGGCAAATCTTCCGATGCAGAAATTGTAACAAATTCCTATGATTAAGACCAGCAACCCCATCGAATGGGTTTCTTACCCCTTCTAGGGAAAAAAAACATTGTGCACACAGTGAGAAAGAAATACAGAACGTCAATATGAAACGTCCGCAGAGAAATTTAAACGTTTGGCTAACCTTTTTGGCGGTTTTATGGCACCTTTCACGATTTTCTCTGGCATAATGGCACGACGGATTTTTCCCAAACCATCATTAGCCGTTTCACTGAATGCAAGAATTAGCGTCTGATAGGTTCCAGCGTTAATTGCATAGCCCTTAAATTATTTACGGTTTAGTTTAAATAAAATCATGGTTTAATAAGTTTCAACAATTATAAACAAATTATACAAAATATTTTAACATGCGAACAATGTTTTCCACTTCAAATGTCTTCCCTTTCCATCTTATTTTTTCATTCAGTTCAAAATTGTAGAGGAGTGACCGCTAACTTACCAACGGCCCGCTCTTCAACTGCACAAATGTCTCGACGTGGTTAAGATCACCATCGAATTTCTCTTTCAAAAAATTCACTCCAAGATCACACGGAATGGAATCCCATCCACAAGCGCCAACCACATATACGCCCTAAACGCTTTTAAGTCACGTACCGTAGCGAATGACGAGATGCTATACCATTTATGAACGTTACCATCCGTTTGATTAAGCGTATCTGATAACTAAATAACACGATATTTTAACCTACTAAGAACGCCACTTTCTCGACTTCTTCTCTCTACCTTAAAGTATGCGTCAGAGACCTGGTTGCTACGTAAGCGGGATGAAAGATCACTTGGCGTTATTGAACATGTAACCGAGAGGACAACGCTAGGAGTATCTTGTCACACGCAAGAGATAGCGGGCATAAGAAGCTCCGACTTACAGTAACGATCAAAGGTCAAAGTCGCGTTGTGTATGTCAAACTGTCGAAAATAAGGTGGAACTGAATTTCTCGGGATGTCAAATGCACAGCAGGAAGATCACAGATCCAGTGATCGGAGTTCCTCACGAAAACCTTAGAAGATATGACGCTCAACGGCTCCATAGAATGAGTAAGACCCAATGGACAAATCTTGCAAGCGATAGGAAGAAATGGAAGGTTTACGAACACCAACTTGACTCAACAATGAACGAAATGACAGATTGCACAGGTGATATCGGTGATGCGAGTCTTCTCCTGAAGCTTCGAAAACGCAGTGGTAGAACATGTTGTTCGGTAATACACACAATGTCTTAGCCCTAACCCGCATCAGGCCGGCAAAGCCACCATTTCTGCGGGGTTCAAATACGGACGGATATCATAGGCTTCCAGGGAAAGTCGACATGATAAATATTTGACGCAGTTTGTGAAGAAAACAGTTCTTAATGTGAGAAAAAGATGTGGACAAAAGAAGTGGTGGGATCGACACAATATTCAATGCGTTTTCTTGTTCAGCAATCGCGATGCTGTTGTACAGCATACATTTACTTCCATAGGAAAATACAATACAATACAACAGCAGCTGACGTTTGGGCAGTATCGCCTCTTCAGAGCCTGGAAGGGTATACGGA
This sequence comes from Angiostrongylus costaricensis, assembly GCA_900624975.1. Lineage (NCBI taxonomy): Eukaryota > Metazoa > Nematoda > Chromadorea > Rhabditida > Metastrongylidae > Angiostrongylus > Angiostrongylus costaricensis. The sequence goes on along the minus strand of UYYA01004060.1, from coordinate 76,027 downwards.
TATACAATCTACTAGGCCGAACGCTTCAATAACACTTAGAAAAAGATGAAAAATTCTAAGGCAATTACATCATCAACAGCTTCTCGAAAAACCCACCGCTTTTTACGTGACTTCCAATGAGTAAGTTTAGAACAGCTGATTATAGTCGCATATGGTTAATGACTGCACCATCCCACATCAGAAATTGATGCGAACATACGCGGTCAGGTCGCGAATGACCTCTGGGCATTCATCTCTCCTACTCACTGTAGGGTTTTTGGCATTTATCCAAAAAGCCTCAAAAAGTTTTCGTGGTGTTTTGGACTCCTGTGCAAGGATATTGACTTTTACTTCAAAATCGTCTCCGCTATGCCTTTGTATCCTATGCGTGCCTAATGGGGTACTTTATCTTAGTTTTCGTTTGCCATCTAGGCGTTCTTTTATACGGATACACAAAGGTCTGCCCGTTTCGCCAATATATTCATCTCCGCAATTGTTACACGAGATCAGGTATATCGTACGTGAACTCATGCAACCACCGTCCCTGCCGTAAGAGCAAATTATGCAATTTCTTGTTTCACATAGACGGTCACACAGTCGGTTACGAATAGTATCTCAACTATCGCTACCGATTCCTCTAGACCTGCCCTTCTTAAGCATCGTTTTATAGCTACGCTTACTTCATCGATAATAAAGGGCAACATTAACGGGTCTTTCTTTTGGCCAAGTGTTTCGCGTGGGCGCGTCGCTCTCCTTCCAAACTTATCTCGTGGGGTTACTATTTCGTAGCCATTGGAGATGGCTATTTTCCGAGCCAAGTCGCGCGATTCTTCCTTAAGTTCCCTAGTAGTGCACACAGAGGTGGCTGTTCGAAACATGTTTCTCACAATCGCCCTCTTTGTGTGTGAAGGGTGGGAAGAAAGGAAATGAACAAGAATGTTCTTGTTACTTGGCTTTCGATACCACTTTGTCAGGTAACCGCTACTTGATAGGTTTATTTGAACGTCGAAAAACGGAAGCCAGTTTTTTCTCGGTTTCTCCCGGGTGAACTTTATGTACTCGGACTGCTCGTTCAATAATTCAAAGCATTTGTCCAACTCCTCCTGCGTAGAGAAGACGACAAAACAATCATCTACATATCTGCAGTAGAGTAGTGGCCGGAGATCGAGAATAGGGGCTTCTATCTTAGACATAAACACAATGGCAAGGCTTGGTGCCAATCGCTGTCCCATTGCCAACCCCCTTATTTGTGCGAAATATTTCCCAGGCCATCTGAAAATCGAGCAGTTTAGGCACTTCTTTAAGAGAGCCGTTAGCTGCTGGATGGACAAGCCATGCATATTTATTCTTCCTTCATGTTCAACAGGAAGTTCGAAGATGGCTTGCATTGCGGAGTCATTCGACACGTTAGTGTACAGTGCGGTAACGTCGAAAGACTCCATCGCGTACGCGTTATTAGGAGACGCGTCACGTAGACGTTCTTGGAACATTTGGGTGTTTATGAGGTGAGCTGGAATGTGGTTAAGCAACTGGGTAAGTATCAGGCTTAAAAACCAGGTTATTCTATCCGTTGGCCCGTCTACACAGCTGATGATCGGTCTAACCTTAAATGATGACGGATTTCTGATGATGATTCTCAGGTATTGTTATGCCCCCAATCACGGTAACCCGAGGTTAATAGAAAGTCGATCCAGGGAACAATATTCAATGTTTGATCATGTAGATCAAACACAGGCCATGTAACACCAACTCCGGAAAGGATAAGATCTGAACACTTGAAGAACCTTCCGCCAGTCCTCGTAAACACAGTGGCTCGGCTCTTCACACGTTACCTGTCTGAATGCAAGGTCCCTACTCAGTGGAAGACCAGCAAGACCGTGTTATTGTTCAAGAAGGGTGACCTATACGATATCGGCAACTATCGCCCAATCTGCTTGCTGTCTGTCGTCTACAAACTTTTCACTTCAGTTATCCTAAACAGGATCGACGGAACACTAGAGTAAGGATAGCCATGTGAGCAACCAGGGTTTCCAAGAGGATTTAGTGCGATGGACCACATCCACACGGTAACACGGCTCATTGGAAGTATCGCGAGATTACAAAAGACCGCTCTGTCTCACTTTCGCCGATTAACGGAAGGCTTTTGATTCAATTGAGATGGAAGCAGTCATGAAAGCCCTTAATAGTCAGGGAGTCCTTACTCAGCACATAAAGACTCTTCGTCAGCTGTGCAACAATTTCTCAACTAGGATATCACCATTCTACAACGATATTGACATTGACGTCAAAAGAGGGATCAAGCAAGGCGATACCATCTCTCCAAAATTATTCACCGCCAACCTCGAGAACATTATGCGAGTATTAGAATAGGATAACATGGAAGTGAAAATCGATGGTCGGCAATTACACCATCTCCGCTTTGCTGATGGCACCGTCCCTATAACACCAAACATTAGCCAAGCGGAACGAATGTTTGCCGACTTTGATAAAGCCTGTGGAAAGATTTGCCTTCGCCTAAATCTCAACAAAACGATGTTAATGAGAAACGGGTTGGTTTTGTATGCCCCGTTCACGCTCAACGGAACGAATATCTCCGAATGCTCCAGTTAGATCTATCTAGGTCGGTAAATCGATATGATGAACGACTTAGCTCCAGAGCTGAGCAGAAGAAAACAAGCGGCTTGGGGAGCTTTCAAGAGCGTCGAAAATGTAGTGAAGAGAACAAAGAACACCCGACTCCGTGGTCACCTTTTCGACCCAACGGTACTTCCTGCCCTAACGTATGCGTCAGAAACGTGGTCACTGCGTAAGCAGTATTCAGCGTGATCGAACGCGCAGTCGAAAGGACGATGCTAGGAGTATCCCGTCCCACACAAGTAAGGGACGGGATCCGGAGCTCTGATCTGCGTCAACCATCAATCAAATAAAAAAAAATCAAAGGTGCTGTTCTGTACGCCAAACAGTCGAAGACAAGGTGGGCCGGACACGTAATGCGTATGAACGACAATCGATGGACACGAGCCATTAGTGACTGGATTCCTCGGGATGTTCAACGCTTTGCAGGAAGACCACCGACCCGGTTGTCAGAGTTCTTCACAAAGAACCTTGAAGAAAGATGTGATGCTTGACGAGTCCCTAGAGCGAGCAAAACCCATTGGACTACTCTTGCACGCGACAGGGAAAAATGGAAGATTTACTGGCGCCCGCTCGAGTCACTCGACGATCAAGACGATGACAGGTGAAACATGAGGTGATCACGTAGAAAATACTCTTAAATAACAGACCACTTTGTAACTTCAAGTTAAAACTCAAACATCTTCAAATTTCCCTCTTTAAATATTGTTAAATAATAAATGAATACAGGACATAAAAGAACCGCTGTCCGATGAATCCAGTGAAAACTCAGCTCAAATCATCATGCAACAGTGATGACGAGGAAAGCTGACAAGACGATCGTCAAGTCGCAGAAAATCCTCACATGAACCTGCCAATCTTTATGGAGGCCGTCACTGAGAGCAGCGAGAGAACAAGAAGAAGAACTCGGGTCTGAACTTCATGTCGAGATGTATACAAACATTAAAGCATCTGTGGAAATTAGAACAGAATGTCAGTATGAGTCATATTAGGGTTTAAAATTCATAAAAATGTTAAACATGAGATTCCTGTCAAACTAGACAGGCTCTAGCGAAGATTATCCGCTGAATTAAAGCAACGAAAAAACGTTTTGTTACTCCAATATAGAGAATATAACCCAGTTCAGAATAAATCGAAAGTTCAGATGAAAAGTGACCAAAACGGATAAGAATACTGTCATCGTTGTTTATAATCAGCTTCAACTGGTTCTAACGTCTGTGGTGCCTTCCCCTTTCTTTTATTTTCTCTTGTTATGATAAATAAACTATCGTATATTACTGACTTAAAATCGGTTATGTTATTTCAGCATCTGCAAACTTTCCAATATAACTGAAAAACCTTAACTAAAACCTAAAAAAACCTTAACTAACCTTAATAACTGAAATCCAATATAACCTTTCCATTATAGCTTAAAACTAGGTACTATCACAACGATGCTGAGATATTTGCAAAACTGCAGACCGCAGGTTACCCTTTCCGAGGCCTAACGCATTCACAACCTCACCATGTGGGTCCTTCGTTTCGCCCGTTTCTTAGCTAGTTCTATCGATCAGTGCCATCAGCAATCACCTGTCAACGGGATTCGGAGAGACCAAATCGACAATGAACCCAGTTAAGCTGAATTTGCAGTCGAAATCACAATATTAACCTCTTACTTACTGCCTATTACAATGCCAACTAGACGCTGTGATTAATTATTTCAAAGAATCTAACCACCTACCTTTTCTTCAGATAATGTACCAGAATAATTTACCTTCTCTTTAGCCTTTTCGCTGTGTAGCATCTGCATTTTTTCGAGGAACTAAAAGAACCGAATTAGAAAGTCAAAAAAGCTATATAAAAATCGGAAGACTGCAAACTGCTTTATCTGAATGATAAATTCTATCTATAGATAGAATCTATAGAAAACAACTAAGCAAGTACGAATTAACTTAGTTTAACGATCTTTTCCTCTTAACACCTAAAAGTTGCAAATGAGTTTGATCGAATGTTACTCGACAGTCCTATTTCCACATTACACACATACACGCATAAAATAAGACTTAGTACTCTTTCTTTGATGAGCTTACACGAGGTTGATAATTATATTTATTTTCGGCTAACGTTTCGACGTCTTCGTCTTCTTCAGAGCCGATGATCCGAGTCGACGGTCCGCGCTTGTTATCCGTCTCGATGTGGCGTCTTCGCCTTTGTATCGAGTTCTGTATTCCTCAGCGGGCCATCTCCTCGAATGAGGCATACTCACTTGATGATGCCCTTTTATGTAGGTTGCTGATGGTGGATAGCTGTGATTGTCCGATGATACTGTGATAGTAACTTGTTTTTCCCGGACAATCAAACCTGCAGAAGTCGGTGTTATTATCGGCTAGCACAAGTATGAGCATGCGTCATTCGAGGAAGACCTGACTCGACACGAAGGCGAAACTGCCACATCGAAACGAATAACACGCGTGGACCATCGACTCGGATCATCGGCTCTAATGAAGACGAAGACGTCGAAACGTTAGCCGAAAATAAATACAATTACCTACCTCGTGTAAGTTCATCAAAGAAAGAATACATATTGATTAGTCACACAGAGGTTCAAGGAACGTCGGTTTCAAAATATAAAATTTAGTATCTAAAATAAGGAAAATAAACCAACAGCTGGCTCGCCGGAGATATCCACATAGCTTGCACCATTTTCAACAGCCGCCTTAACAACTGGCTCGCCATAGAGACGATACTGTAACGGAAGGCTCCATCAGAAAAAATGATCATGGAAAGCTTAAACAACAGTTTCATGGAAAACATAGGATCAAAAGTTGTTATTTACGCATAAATACTTACTCACAGGGGTGTTACATGGTTGTGATGTTAGCAAACTTATTGTGACGAAAGATACAAGTATAATGTTGAACAAATCCACCTCTCAAGAGTAAGCATTCCCTACGACTTCATACGGCATTTCCATCCGCAAGCCTAATCATGCCGTGGTTGACAAAACCCACTCACAAGGCAGCAAATCTCAATGTGATCCATAAAGATAAGCGAATAAGTACGGTGACAAGATCAGGAAGCTCTGGGAGGACTACCTCGAAATGCTATCAAAAAAGTGCTCTACCCAACAAAATATCAGTCAAATTGAAATGTGTTGGCTTGCGCACAATTCATGAAGATAATCCACTCGAAATTTAAGTAAGTTGATGATCTGTATGTAACTCTACTCAGTAGAATTGTAGTCAATCAAATGTACAACTACAGGGAGAGGAATATTATACATAACCGATAGAGTTCAGTTATACGCATGCATTAATCAGACCGCACAGAAACCCTTAAGAGAAGTACTAGGGAATCAGAACCAATAGCATGGGGATCTATTGACATCCAAAAGGTAAACATGTTAGAATCCCACTCACAAAGTTCTCCGCTGTAGGTGATCCATAAAAGAAATCCCTTACAACTCATTCTCAATATGAACAAGATGCCAATCTAACCAAAGGTGAGACCTCAATAATCAATGAACATTCTAAATTTACACTTCTATTAAAATCTGTCAATAACTAAGGCATGAAGACCTACCTAAGCATCTTTTATTTGCGTTGCCAAATTCCAACACTTTCTCATGGTTGAAAAAGAAAGGTGTAGGTCTAACTTTTGCACAATCTCATCTTGTTCACCAAAATTCTTCTAAACTACTGCAAATAAAGTGGTCGTTAAAAATCTATGTAGGTTTCTGACAGATAAAAGCAAAGCAAAGACCTCGGTTGGTGCGGTGGATAGCATGTGAGGCTCTGTAAGGGTAATCGTGGGTTTGAAGCTTGAGGTTCCCAGTTCTGCTCATATCTCAGTATCTTTGTAGTTGTATTCCACATAACACCCAGAGCACAACGAGCCACAATAGCTGCACCAGCAAAACTCCAAAAAGATGGACATTACGCTGGGGGCGGCACAGCCAGTGAAGACGGACTACCTCAGTAAGTAACAGTAGTACAAACTTTGCTATGCAAAAATACAACGACGGGATGCCGTAAAAAGAACTAGGCACCACTATATTTTAATAGTTTATCTTTATTCTGATAGCTTTTATGCTACTTACGTCAGATCTCACCATCTTAGCTATTACCTAACTAACGGTATTACATCGACGTCAAAAGTTAGGTTAGGCAAGGCGATACCATTCGGCCAAAATTGCTTAGCACCACCTTTGAGAATATCACGTGAAGAATGGGACAAGATGGGAATGAAAATCTTTGGTTGGCAAATATAGAGTCTTCGTTTTGCTGATAGCATTTATTACTCAGGTGGGACGAATGCTAGCCAATTTTGCTGACGCTTGTGGAAAGAATGGTCTTCGAATAAGTCTCACAAAAACGATGTTTCTGAAAACGGATTGGTTACGTATGCCCTATTGACGCTCAACAGAATGAATGTCTTTACATGCTCCACCCACGTTCATCTAGGTCAGGAAATTCACACGATGAACGACTTCGCTCCAGAGTTGAGTCAGGAGCTTACAAGAGTATCGAGGATTTAGTGACGATAACAAAGAACTATGGACTCATTGCCCACCTTTTCAACTGCACGATTCCTCTTGCCTTAACACTTGCGTCAAAAATATTGTCTCTACGTAAGAAAGATAAAATATCACTCAGTGTTATAGAACGCGAGGACAACAGCAAGATGTAAGAAATATTACGTATTACGAAACTGAGGGAAGGCATCCGAAGTTTCGACCTACATCAGCGATAAAAAATCGAAGACGCCGTTCTACACGTCAACTTGTCCAAGATAAAGTGGGCCGGACACGTATTGCGATGAACGACGACCGATGGACAAGAGCCTGGATTCCTTGTGACTGGATTGACTGGATTCCTAGCGACTGGATATATATTAGTGACCGGATTCCTCAGGATGTCGAACGTATTCCAAGAAGACCACCGACTCGACGGCTAGAGTTCTTCATAAAAACCCTAGAAGAAAGCTACGAAACTCGAGTCCTTTAAGAGAGCAGAATACACTGGACTACTCTTGCACGAAACAGGAAGAAATGGAAGATTTACTGGGTCCTCTGCGTCACTCGACGGTGAACGGAACGAGAAGTGATACAGATGAAGTCTGACTTACTGTCTACCAGTACCGCTGCATAAATTACAGCATCGAGTTCGAGGTAGGATCTATTTGGTCCAAGTGTGTTCTCTTTCCAAGAGTAACCGGAGGAGAAAAATTCAAGAAAAACCACATCATACCAAGAAGCTGATGCTCTTCACGTTTGTCCAGTAAGCCGGGTCACTGCTGTGAAATGTAACGGTGGCATAGTTATTTTTGTATTGTTGTTGTAATATTGTTAACTCTACAAATATGTGTATTCATTTATTTTGGCTACTCACCGGTCCAACGGCGTTTACAATGACCTTTGCTCTCTTCGCCATCTCGGTCATTGACTTCTCGTCTGACGAATCAGCGATAATTATGGGCGTTGCGTTTATATCCTTTCCTTGAAACACAAATTTGACAAACACCAACATGAAACATACGACTGATCAACGGCTACTAATGTAACATATATTGCCTCTCTATTTGAACCTAACGTCTAGATCACCTTAAGGGAATCCTAGTTTTTTTTCAGTGTTTTCTTGATGAGCAAACGTGAGTTTGTCATTCTATTCTTTATTTAAAAACAAGCTGATGTTTCGGTGAATTTCGCCTTCTTCAGAGCCTTGTATGAACAAGTTGCCTGCAATTTACCCTAAACATTAATACAGTGGTAGAGCTTGATGCAAGAGCTACAGTGACTCACCAAGCTGTAGAAGCACCTGTAACCCATCTCCCGTCATTGCCCTACTGTAGATATGTAGACTATTGCCTTGTCCTTTGCCTCACACAAGAGAAAAGGGACGAATGCTTTGAGTTACTGAATGAACATTCAGATTACATTACGTTTACCCGACAGAAACCGAAAGAAAACTGATTTCCACTTATGAACGTTGGAATTAAGCTACCCGAAAACGGCTGTTACGAAATGCTATCAAAAACCATGTAGCAGGAACATAATGGTTCATTACCTCTCCTCTCATCCCTCACACACAAAACGGACGCTTGCCAAATACATGCTTCGAAAAGCCATCAGAGTGTTCACAGGAAGAAATCAGAAGGTTCCAATGCGATTGAAATCTTTGTTCCATGTTTTTGGTTTTGGCTATAGAGGTGGTACGGCTGGGTATACTGCGGTCAACATGACCGTACCAGGCCCTGAGGAAGACGAAATCCACCCGATCTTAGGTTTTTTGTCAATAAAAAATGAAACAATAACCTCGTGCTTGCTCATCAAGAAAACAGTGAACCTTTTAATCAGTGCAGAGGTTGGTGGAAATTCAGTCTTAGGAATTACTTAGCTTTTTACTTTTCTTTTGATCTCATTACAGCTCTCCCCATCATTCCGCCAGTTCAGTGAAATTACTAAGATATTACTGGGATTGAGCACAGAAAGTACTGTTCTGAAATGTCCAAATAAGTCTGCAAAAAAAAACATTTATAGGGAAACTATTACCTAAACGAGCTAGGAATCTCCACGGACAATGAATTCGAAACCTTAACAAGATAGTTCCCAGGAGCGACTTTCTATTAACCTCGGCATTAGATTATAATAAGATATATCTGAGAGACTACTGAGCTCATTTATCAGCGAAAAATTACTTTCTTATATGATTACAAGAAAAGCAGCAAAGTTAGCTTGTTGAAACTGCACAGGCTGTTTACCAATGTTCGTTAGGGCTTTAATAATTATAAATCCATAATGACCAATGACAAATTATTGAAAGTTCCTGCCACCATAAGGTGCTATAAAGGACATTATCGTCTTCTATCTCCACCTCTTAGATAGCGCAATCTCTTATCTTCCTACGATCAATGTGAAGGTGAATGACATTGTTCCGCGCGTACTCCTTCCTAAAACCTGATACGCTGTCGCATCGGATACGAATCGCAAACCACCTGATCCCTGCGGGATTGGATCAGAATACCTTAAGAAAATGTGCTATACAAGAACAGAGACCAGCACAACATCAGCAACTACTACGTAATTTGCTTGAGGTAGTGCGTAAAAGCTCTTCAACCAAGTTACCATTACAGGATTCAAAGAACAGTCGACTAAGACAGCAATGATCGCAAGCAACTTTTAGATTAGGTTTCAGTTCGATAGATCTAGGGCGCGTCTAGCGCAGTGGTTGGAGGCGCCATTGCAGCACACACGTGGAATCGATCCCCACGCCCATGGCCCACCAAGCCCTCTATCCCTCCAGGGCCGGCAAATTGGTATCAGACTTGTCTGGGAGGATAGAAGCACATGCTCGATACATCGGTAGGCTACCGTGAGTCATTGTAAAGGCCAGATATGCATTCAATTATCTCCAACGATACCTAATGAAGTCGAATGCATGGCGCCTCCCTCAGGGATTGATCAACGCCGAGAGCTTTATCCTTTATCGTTTACGATAGATCCAACACATGGACAACTATAGCTTCTACAGTTATTATGCAAAGATATCAAATGAAATACAGAGCTACTTCGCTGCCGGAATTTTGCCATTCAACAACGATATAATTGTCGATAAGACAAGGCAATACCTCTTTGCCAAAACTGTTCAGTGTTATCGCAAAGAATATCACGCGAGAATTAGAATGTGACCACATGGACGAGATAGTCGAGAGCAGGAAATCACTACATCTTCTTTGCTTGTCCGATAACGCTTTTCTCATAACACTAGGAATCTGACTGAATCTGATGAGGCATGTGCAACAGTCGCTCAACTGAACCTAAGGGAAACTCATAGGAAACAATGGAATGAATGCACCTCACAGAAACTGAAAAGCTTGAGCAACTCGAAAGGGCATCACGAAAGCAAAAAAGGAACAACCCATTCGGCTCCCACCTATTCTGTTCCACTGTTCTTGCCACTTTTAAAATACACTTGTGTCACATGACGACTTTATTAGAACGTTGTTACGTCGACACTGTGATGCTAGTTCCATTGCACCCAAATAAGAGAACAAATTAAGAGTTCCAATTTATGATGAAGACCAAAGGCAAGCAACCCAATCAAATATGGTAAGATACTGAATAACAGATAGGCCGAAAACGCCTTAAATTTGAATAAAGCTGTTGTAAAACGTCGTCAAAAGCCATCAACTCGATTTTCACATTCCTTAAAGAAAACGCTAGGATAACTACGATGCTCTTGATATCCTCCTCGAGAGGTTTGTTTTTGTGACCCTATTTTTGTGAACGTAGAAGATTATCGAAGATGGATATGGTGCCCACCGTAACCCGATAGATGGTTGATTCGTTCGATAGAAAAACATTAGTGTAAACAAAGGCCTGACCTTTGTTTGAACACTGCGCACACAGATGGCTATGACAATGCCGTAAAACGTCTCTCAAAGACGGTCAGAGGCCGACTTTAATTATAGGCAAAGTAAAAAGATGTCAACAGTTAATCCTAACCAAACATAAAGAAGTGCTGTGGCATTTATAATATCCTAGTACCAGTAAGACTTCCTCTTCATAACGTCGAACAATCCACTCATCCGGATCGACAGTTTAGTAATAATGCGAAGATTTGAACTGCTCCATCTTCAATTACTAATTCAACTACTTCAGCATAACTGGAACAGATTCTTATTGTCGAACACGAAAGTCACTGAGAAACTTTCCAATCGCAAACTTTACTCATACAGTTTGTCGATACAACCGATGAGATTATAGAAAGTATTAAAAATCACGTCTCTAAAATCACATTACGCAAAGTACGGGACACTTCAAATTCACTCTGCTTTGTGTTTTACCAGTTTTCTATGCAGCGCTTACTTTTTTCTCTTCTCTGTCTATTAATTACTAGCATTAATGTCATAGAATAAAATAAAGGCCTCTAAACATTATTCAGTGCTTTTGTGACACATGAATAATTCTATTTAAAGCTGTATTAACAACGCCGTCTTGCCTCGTAATCGTTTACCCCTCTACCATCATGGTCTTAGTGGTACTAAACACCTATGGTCGAATTCTCTAAACGTAAAACCCTAACGTTAGCATGCTTTCTTGTTTGCCATGATTTCAGCCTGTCGTGATAAGCATCCACACCTACATTCCAGTTTCATGCATGTTTTTCATAGGTATCGATCGGTTTGGAGCGTAGATAGCAGAGAATACTCTCGCACACACTGTCATTCGCCCCCATACCCATGGTATCCAAGTCGTCTCATTCCTACAAATGTCGTGGAATAGATAATAAAACACTGACCGACACATAACACAGGACACTGTGACATATCCACAAACTTGTTGTTCACTACCGTAATCCCACAATAGGAAAATTGTTTATTCTCTACAAAATTCTGGCAAACAAAGTGCTTTTCAAATTGATTACTGCAAGCTCTGAAAAAGATGAAACCGCCGAAACGTCAGCCAGTGTTTTATCCAGTGCATTTGAAGGATTAGCAACCTAATGTCTACTCAAGAAGAAAACGTTAATTCAAAGCCATGGACATTCTGATAACAACGTTAGCGCTTTCGAGAAATCATCATCAGCTCCCTTATGACTTCATGGTTCTTTTCTGTTTTTACGACATAGCATTTCTTAAAGTAATAACAAAAACATGACGTCATAATAGCTCTCAAAATACAATATCGTAGCAATGTTGTCCAAAGGCTTACTGACTCATCGTCACAGGGTGTTCCTCAATGCCGAACTTATAATGTACGACAGTAGTCCATTCCCTCAGTATGGTCATCCAAGATCATAAGGAGCTCAACATAAGCTACTAGCAAACCTATGGTATGGCAGAGCCACGTGACCTATTCATGGCTAGGCTTCCCTAAACCTTCGTAAATAAAAGGTTCTATTCCAGAAGTGCTATACTCTTCATTTCTTCGAGTGGGGAGAGCTCATTGAACAGTTCTGGTCACAGACAGAAATGAATGGAAACGCCATCGATACCCAATTGGTTTACATGATAAGAAACAAGATTATAAGTGATAAAGGCAACATAGATGATTGCCATAACCGATACCGAAACTCTTACCGATTTTCTTGGAGACCGTATCCAACACTTGTTGAAGTTTCGACTCGTTTCTACCAGATATGGCGAATGAAAGTCCCTTAAAGAAATGGAACAAAAAGTTGTAGAACAAAGTGAATGACGTACAGCAAAATTAATGCTTCACCTCGTAGTGTTTTGACATGACAAGCTGTCTCACAATGTAAGTACCGGTAAAACCTGTTGCACCGTAGATCACCACGTCGTATCGCGCCATTGGAAGCTTACAAAAATTATGTTTAAAATTAGATAGTTAAAAAACGAGTTACGAGGAACAATGCGAAAGAACCGGCAGTGGAAATCTCATTGCAAACAACCTGAACAAAAAGTGATCAAGAAAAGGTGGTGAGATAACAGGGACAAAATCGATAAGGACAAAATCGAAAGGACGTTTAGATCTCTAAGTTTGAAAGTTTTTGTTCTACAGTCTTTTACACATTTTTTCTACAACTGAATAAGAATAGTAATAAGAAACCTGGCGATGGTGACTTTGTACGATATCCAAACAAATGTGATAATTCCGAAGTTATGAACTTATCTAGTAATACCAGCATCGCCAGCAGTTTCAACAATCATCGAGTAATCCGTGCGGTCACCACCAAAGGTTCCATTCGTTCATGTCGCTTATCAGAGCCGAACAGAGGTCTCTGCTTATAAAAATGACACGAAGAGCATTATACTTTCTGTATAAGGCTCTTTAACTTTACTGTTCTTGCTGACAGGTCAACTAAAAGTAACTTCGCTAGGCTCTGACATAACACGAATTCACTCTTTAGTATATCTCGTGTGGAGCTATCAAACTTCTTGGAATAGGTCAGCTTGCTGCGAGAGTAAACCCCATTCGCAGTTTACATTGCAGACTTGCAATCAAGAACACCCAAGAGTTACGAAGAAAGCAACATTCCATTTAAATCATTAATTCAGTAATAAATAGAATCCTGGAAACAAGTTTATAATCAGTAAAATGACACTTTCTACTAGTATTCTGGCAGAAGGTCACTTCATAATAAACTAGATTTACATAGTCCACGTCATGTATTCATTTTGTGCTCCTTAGTGAAAAAATGCTAACATCAGAGCCACAATTATGCTGAGACATCTGCAAAACTTGGTCGCCAAGCCAGATTCTTGGCCTAACCTTAGATTCCTTGGAAACAGAAGCAATAAAACCAGGTTTGTAAAAGCTGTTTACTTTGATATCGGGATAAATTTTTAAAGTAAATATGAAGTCGAAATCGCCCACAAGATAAAGTTCAATCTCAATCTTACACCCAACATCCTTCTTGAAACGCCTAGTTCACCCGCCGCTTAATTATTTCGTCTCCGAAAAATTCCCGATCACTCCACTATCTTGCGATCACTCCACTATCTCGCGATGGTCGAATTTATGTGCTACGATGGCCACGAAAACTGGACCTCAAAAAAAGGCAAATGGTGAGAAGACCAATTCAGACGATTTACGAATGCATCAGCCCAAATTGCTTGTGGTCGTCCTCGAGGCCGATCTATTCCACTCCATGATTCCATTCAGTGTTCGCAATCGTTTCTTCTCTTTGATGAAGTATTTCACAAAGTGCAATCATTGGAAAGCCTCCCCTGGTAGACCAAGCCAGAATTTTCAGTGAATCGACTGAAACTTCTGTAGGTTGCATCTAGATAACACAATTTTCCAAGTATCTAAGGTTATATCACACGTCTTCGTAGCATAGCATAGTACAAAACGAGGATGGTTGAACGATTTCGTTCTAGCATAAGCCACGTTCACGTTTGTGCTACAGCTCGCTCTCCATATTGGAACATCGGCGATTCATTTACTGATCTTCACCTAACAACTAACATCCTTTATGGATTATTCACATTTAGCCCGGTTGCATTATATTCGATCCTCTCTTCTTCCTTCTTAACTCTTAGAGCGCTGTTTCCTGCTGTTATAGTGTCATATTTTGAGAATTTATCAGTAAATAGAGGATTGATAGTGAAATGTCTACCATAGGTCGTCCCACCATGTACCATATATTCGTATTCTTCAGGAACAACTCTAAAGAAAACTTTTAAAGTTTTGCAAAGAAGAAAAAAGCTAGGACCACGAAACAACAAAGTGAAGAATCAGTGCATGTGGAAAGCCCCACGCAAGCACACAAACACAGATGAATCACCGAACGGAAAGAGCATATGCTATGAATTTTTAGGATGACTACTCAGTCAGTTGAACAACAACCTAAGCAATAAATTAACTAGTCTATTTTCACACAGGCTAACAGTCTTATCCAGAATTCTGTATTCATTTGATCCAACAGCTCTTTATATTTTGCACTGCGGAAAACACGGGCTTACGATAAAAGCCATGCGGGTTCCCAGGAAGTTATCCAAAAGTCGGTTGACGCCATGGAGGTGAAGTATGACACCGCAGCACAGATTTCACGAAAAAAAAGAAAAAGATTTACGATTATCTGCAGGTTGTAGGCAAAGCAAACGTTTGATCGTCAAAGAAAAAGCCCATGATGATCCGTAGATGACGACGGTAATCTTAGGGACAGTCACCTACAAAATGATGAAGGTGCTCACAAACGGCGAAAGTTAGATGAAACTTCGTTTTCAAATGTGGCTCTCATGACCACGAGATCAACCACAGTTATGGATGAGGATTACAAGAAGAAAGAAGGATGTAGCATCTTAGTAAAACGAAGAAGCACGAGAAAATGAAACGGTGAAAGAATTTCACACAAAAATCTACTAAAGCACTAAATGGAACGACAACACCAGAAGTAATCAATAGGTACTAGGACTACTAAATACCTCTAAAAATGATGGGATGGAACACTGTGTTAACAAAACAGTGAAGAAAGAGGTTGAGAGGAAAGAAATAACTGGAACTGATGCTGCAAACTTAGTGAAGGGTTAAGAAGGTGACAATGAGGAAGTATGAGCAGAAAGGATGGGGACACAACGAGAAGTTAGCGATTGATGGAAAAAAAGATGACAGATGAAGAAAATATGAGAGAGGAAGGATACAAGAGGAAAATGAGGGAAAGCACCAGGAATGGAGAGGGCAAAGAAAAGGTTAGAGATGGATGTGGTAAACACGAAGTAAAAAGTATTCAAAAGGTAGCCACATAGTGGACCACTCGAGTTTTAATGAGCATGTCGTTCTAATAAATGAAGACGAAAGTAATTACCATGTAACTAATTTACTGTGAATCTCCCATACTAGTTGCCGAAACCTCGAAGACCGTTTGTTGGGCAGCCGGCCAACATAGTGCGAACAGCAATGTCTCTACTTTCCGCTCTGCATCAAATCTAAATGATGACTTCTGGCATGAGGTCTACCATTTTAAATGATTTAGACGTGGGAATAGGTACAAGTATCTTGCCAGGATTATACAGTAGCATATATTTTATCCCTCGGTAAGCATTCGAATGGAGAGTCGAACTCTTCAGTTTGGTGATACGCTTGGGGAATGGATCCTCTAAATGAAATGAATATATAGTTCGTATGACTAGGAGATCGATCTCTTTCAGATGTCCTGAAAACATGACTATGTGCATTACTGACGAGTTGTATTGTGAAAGAATGGCTGATTTTCAATAGTTGACGAAGTTCACAGTCGCAGCAGTTCATCTTACTATCATAAAAATCTGTCATAGTTGTGAAATCGAGAAAAAAGCAGTAGATTAGAGCACTGTTCACTTCTACATTGTCGTTAGCAAGTTACTTGTAAACTCCATATCCCACTTACTTAATAAATGTTCAGATAAGGGTTAAGTTCTTCTTTTAAGGTCCTTATTATCTGGATCTCTCAATTTTAACATGATGATTTTGCTGTGGAACGAATATCTTTCTGCTAATATGAATCAGCGGGCCTCTAAAGTCGACTTCTTTCCTATTCCAAAGAATGATAAGAATTTGTGATTTGTTGATTATCAACGCGGATGCACTACTGGTACAATGTTAGGAAGTAGGGCGAATGTTAATTCAAATCGAAAAGTCTAAATTTAACGATGCTTGTCTGAGGGGATCTGTACAGAAAGACATAACATTTACTACCAGATTAGTAAATTCTCTAAATGAGTTTTCTAATCAGCAAACGCCCCTAGAATTCAATGCAAACATTTTGTGGGTTTTCTAAGCAATGGTTTGTTCCACGTTGCTTTCTTCTCTCAGGACATTAACCATTCCGAAAAGAGAAAGAAGAAAGGGAAAATAAACCACTGTTCAGCGTCCTCCAGCGTTCGTTAAGTGAGGAAACCTCTGCGTACGATTCGGACGTCCTTTGATCATCTTGTATAGTAACTGCTGAGAGATACTGAATTAAATGGCTCGTTCACGACCTGTTTTTCATTCGTTTCTTAAAGGAGCGAAATCTAATGTCTGTCAATCGAAGTAACTTTAGGCACTTGTTATCATATCCAAAAGAACGACAAAGAAATGGAACTCTAATGCTCTTAAATTTTCTATTTAGAATGAGAATAACCAAAGTTACTATGCATTCTATCAATAGAATATGCCCATCGAATCACGAAAACAAATTTCACTAAACGACATTGCAAATAACGACATGCGAAGGCCATTAATTTGGCGCATTCACACACTGTTCATACAGTTTTTGTGACTTTGTGACGTTTTTAACATGATTACACTCAGACAAAGGAATATTGTAAGCGTTTGGACGAATACTTCAAATATCTTTAAGTGTTATGTTCAAATGCCTTAACAATCCATATACAAAAGAACTATTAGAAATTCCTGTTGCAAAAGGATCCAATTTTTGCAGTATCATGGGCTCCCTGATGATATACAGATTTACAAAAAGTCGTACATTATGAAACAGCATAAAAATAAAGGATGAAGCTGTTGGCGTTCAGCTCCCTGACGGATGCGCCATGCATTCGACTTCAGTGAGCATCCTTGGAGGTGACTAAATGCAAATCTGACCTTTGCAGTGATTCGAGGTGGCCTACCGATGTACCGGGCCAGTGCTGCTGTCTTCCTAGACAAGTCCGGAACCAATACACCGACTCCGGGATGGAGAGCTTGGTGGGCCAGCGGCTTGGAAACCGATCGCGTATGTATTGCAAGGTGTCTCCGACCACTGCGTTACACGGGCCCATATGAAATTGCGTAGTTACGTATTAAATAACTAGTTAAGGAGTTGGATCATCGGCTCTCATGAAGACGAAGACGTGAAAACGTAAGGCGAATAATCCTTATTATCAACTTCGTGTAAACTCAACAATTTAAAAACATGTTGGTTTCTCTAGTACTGAAGTTAAATGACGGCCAATCTGAAAATTTTTTAGGAAAGGAGTGTTAAATGCTTGAGCTATCTTCTCGTTGTTCATGAAATGATTTTAACACGCATCAGTTACATTCTCACTCGTCCCTGTTACTTGCGAAAACTGCCCAATGGGACCATCCCGCTCGAAAATGACGTTCAACATCACATTTTATCGTCTAGGATTTCCATGAAGAAGTTTAACAGTCAAGCTATTTCGGCGTACTTCTAAAGGTGACATCATGAGGATGGCACAGTATTTTTCGCCAGAAGCACATCAATGTGTCCATAAAGAACTCGCAAAGATTTTGCAATGTTGACGCAGGGCTTTTCTGCTGGATAAGACTCTGAGTGGGTTAAGAGTTCCCAATGTATTAGAGGATCTAACCGGATCAATAAATATAGATCTAATCTGTCTATAGACAGATGTACGCTTTTACAAATGAATACCAATATGTCTAAGTATTGCATAAAGGAAGATATGAGTTAATCCGGCCTGATATCGGACTACATGGTTCCAGTCCGCTTTCAAAATTTCATCCACTAATCTCGAATCAAAATCATTTATTTTGAATTCCCACCTGTACCTTACGCAACACGTCACCGATCATATTGCCACTCTAAGCTGGATTTGGGACATGTGTGGTGCAGTGGTTAAAGGCGCACAGCAATACGCATGATGCTGCGCTCCTAGCTCTATAAGTCGTCCATCCATACGGGGTCAGCAAAATGGTACCAGACTTGTCTGGGAATATATCAGCACAGGCTCGATACATCGATACGCTACCGCGAATCAGTATATGGGCCAGATATGCATTCAATCACCTTTAAAGATGCCCAATGAAGTCGAATACGTGGTGTATTTCTCAGGAACTATTCAACAGAGAGAGATTTATCCTTCATACTTTTAACCCGGATTTAAAGCCCCCTTCCCCAACTCTGTAATAAAGTATGTGAATTCAATGAACAGTTTCGTGTTTGCAATGGAAACGTTATCTACGGTGTCCATTTGCTCAGGGTCGGCCAGCGATAATTGACTGGCAGCTGGTAGTGTGACGAAACAACGGCAATGAAAAAAGAAAATCGCTAGTAATAAACCGAATCTTGCACGTACGATTACTGTAAACATCATGTTCCGCTAGTAGTTATTAAGGAATTGTGTCTGATGAGATTTCATCGCTGAAGTTATTGAAGTAGAATGCAGTTAATGAAAAACGTTTGCTAATGTATTGAAAACACCACGTAAAAGAAAGGAATAGGTGAAAGGAAAAACAGTACCGATTTCGTAAATTCCAAGACTACAGAAGTGATGAACGAGAACAAAACGTTCATGTTTCATGCTGATGAGAATCGGCACTCCGATAACAAAACGGCTTCTCTGTCACCGAATGGGAATTTAAATGTACGCGCTACAGGCTTAAAAATGAAGGATAAAGCTCTCGACGTTGACCAATCCCTGAGGGATGCTCCTTGCAATCGACTTCATCAGGCATAGTGGAAGGTGAATGCATATCTGCCCTTTACAATGACTCGCGGTGGCCTACCGATGAGCGTATCGAGCCAGCGCTGCCATCCTCCCAGACAAAGCCGGTACCAATTTGGTGACCCCGGAGGAATGGACGGCTTAGTGAGCCATAGGCGTGGGGATCGATTCCAAGTGTGTGTACCAGGGTGCCTCCGACCGCTGCGCCCTACGCGCCCTGTCCCAGGTTACAAGAGGGAAGTTCAGTAACTGTAGTTAGAAATTAAAAATGAGTAATGTTAACTTTTAATTTACTGCCTACTATAATTTTTCTTGGCAGGGTATTACGTGTGAAACAGCCACAATGATGC
This sequence comes from Angiostrongylus costaricensis, assembly GCA_900624975.1. Lineage (NCBI taxonomy): Eukaryota > Metazoa > Nematoda > Chromadorea > Rhabditida > Metastrongylidae > Angiostrongylus > Angiostrongylus costaricensis. The sequence goes on along the minus strand of UYYA01004060.1, from coordinate 56,234 downwards.
TAAGATATTTGCAAAACTCCGGACCGCAGGTGTCTGCGGTGGGAACGAATCCGCTATTACCCTTTCCGGGGGTTAACGCGTTCACCACCAAACCATGAGAGACCTTCGTTTCGCCTGTCTCTCAGCTAGCTCTACCGATCAGATCCATCAGCAATCACCCGTAAACGAGACTGGTCTAGGGATCCTCACGTTGTGGTGGTGAACGCGTTAGCACCCGTAAAGGGTAAACCACGTTCGTTCCCCATCGCAGGTACCTGCAGCCCGGTGTTTTGCAAATATCTCAGCATCATTGTGGTTGTTTCACAAGTAAAAACGAATAGCTGATAACCCAGCAAATTTATTTCTACAATGTTTTCTTGATGAGCAGACAAATTACTTCTTTTCACTCACTTGTTCACACACAATAAGCACTTCGTTGCAAATCATTGACCTAACTTTTCCATCTATTCGTTCAGCATCGCAGTGTATGATGCTTTCCATCAATGATTACCTCGTTGAGCTGGCTATCTTCGTTTCTTTCATTTTTATTTTTTTACTTTATGCGACCCTCCTAACTGTTTACCACCTCATCGTGACTGAGAGGTGTTCCTGGGTGTCGGGCTGCGATATACGTCATGGGGATTCATAACCTCAGCAGGGTCTCCCAAGCTGAGAAGGAGTCCGGTGTTTTCACCAAAATGCAGCTAAGAGTAAAACAAAACCAAGATCCACCACTGTCCTGGTATTAGACTTGTGCATGGTGGGAAATCTCCCTCTGATCCACAAGGGTGGTCATTTTCTGTGATAGTAACGACCTGGAACTGGCTTTAGCCAGGCTGACTTCGGGACTCCAGGGAAATACAACGGCTAATCCAGTAAAACTTCAAAAGTGAAGATTATACTGGGACTCGCGCAACTAGTCAGAACGGACTGTCCAAGTATCCAAGTAAGTATTTTATACGACCCGTCTTCACGTCTACTGTGCGGATCCAAGCACTTCTCACATTGGATTCGTTTCCTATTCGTTTCCTCGCATTCGTCATTCACGAAAGTACTTTAACTTTTCCGTGTGACTTCGGCTGCTGCTTGAGGATTTTCATTTCATCTTGAACGTCGTCGAATTCTGGTCGAGACGATTCTGCCTGGAGTCTTGACATAGCAACGGTAGAGCGGTACCACTTGGACTGTGGTGTGTGATTTTCTTACGAACAAGTCCTCCACTACCAATTTTCCGACCCCAAAGCGATATGAAGCTTGGTGAGCCCAAAGCGGGATCGAACCAGCATCGTGTTCGTGATGGTCGGCATCACTACCGCTGTGATAACGGCCCCTTTGTTTCCTTTATATTAATACAAAACAAGAAAAAGTTTCTCATTTTCTCATTTCTCGTTCAATGTCATCAACGGCTAATCGCTCGACGGCAACCAGTGTGAAATATAGACAGTCTTAAAAAGTGTCTGGAAAATCCTATGTTTAGTATGTTTGATTGTTCCTAGAGGGTTTCTAATTTTTTCTGTTTCGCTCTTTGAACTCACAATATTTTGTAGTAGACCTAACTAGCTAAATATAAAAAATTTTAAGTCCAAACATGAAACATTTTAATTTTTGTTCGGAATTTTTTTTCACACTTGAACTTAGTTAACTTAGTTGTAAACAGTTCTGGAACATTCCATAACAAAGTAGTTAAACGGTGCTGAACATGACAGAAAAAGAAACATCGAAACGAAATAGACCTTAGACAAATCCAAATCATAAATGAATGCTCTACATGTTGTTGATAAACACCAGCACGTCGACGACCGACCAGGAGATCAATGTGGTCATTATTCTCGACAAAGAAATAGGTTCTCTGGTTGTTCAATGTGCCCTCGACTTCATCAAGCATCGATGGACGTAATTGAATGCATTTCCAATTCGCCAAACCTGGAGGAATGGAATTCACGGTGAGCCCGAAGCTTGGTGTAAAACTAGCGATCGATCGGGTGTCCAGTGCATGGCTTCTCTAACCACTGCGCTATACACGTTATGCTGATTGATACTAACATGATGGTGATTGCAGTTCTATGCACAAGCGCTTAGACAACTTGACTAGCTATGAACAATATCTTCTATCCCAACGTTGCTGAGATATTTGCAAAACTCTGGACCGCAGGTGTCTATGGTGGAGATTTGGGCGCCCCAGGTCAATCCCGCTGACGAGTGATTGCTGTGGTAAAGATCGATAGAAATAGCTGAGAGACAGGCGAAACAAAGAACCCGCATGGTGTGGTGGTGAACGCGTTACTCCCCGGGAAGGACAATAGCGCGTTCGTTCCCCACCATAGACACCTGCGGTCCAGAGTTTTGCAAATATCTCAGCAACGTTGTGATTGTATTTCGCTTAGTACCCTGCCGCGAAATTATAGTAAGCAGAAAATAAAAAGGTATAACAATATCTTCTATGTTATTTTTCTGAGCTAATCGATATAAGCTAATTTATACTAGGTCTCAACTTCGGACAATAAAAAAGTGTAGCATTATGCTTCGGTTAAGATATCTGGGATTTCACTTTGAAAAAATGGAAAGCTTAACTAACAGCTTCTAGCTGGTTCATTCCATGCGATCTTTGAAAAATATAACATTTTCAATTTGCCTCTCAAATTATTCATATTTATTTTATATCTAAGTAAAATGTTATGCTTTTATGCATGTCAGTGTTATAGTACGAAGCCTTGAGGGGAAGTGCTTTATTAACTTGGGTATGACAGAAATCTTATTTCTGGATGATTCCTTGGCAAAAGTTCCCTGCCAATCAATACTACCTCTTAGTTTTCTTTAACAACATCGCCTTACTTAGTTTTGTCTACCGTAAAACCGTATCGGGACAAGAAAATAAAAAGACATGTGGGGCGCGTGTTTATGCGAAAAGACGACGAAGACAATCGTAGTTATCTTGAAACGTCATCGCACCATCTAATGACATTGAGGACGTACGTCACCTTATCGAATTTCCCTCTATCATCACATATTCGGAGTATTCAGTACGTCCGGTACTGACTGACACCCGATTGTTCACCAAATCAATCGATCCGTCTTTTTTCGCGATCGTAGAGATATTTTCGTAATGCCTGAAAAACAACGACAACACCTGGTTCTATTAAAACTGTCAACTGTATTGTTCTTCGAATCATTGGTCGAATGTACTGTAGAAGTTTTTACTCAATACGCTGATAAGGGGAATGATTGAAATGCATTTTGACATGTTAAGAACTCCTGTCTGGTGTTTAACACAACAAGTTTAATATGTATTGACTTCAATGCGTGTTATCACTAGGATGAAAATAATGACCGCATTCTAATTTAGAACAAAATGTTGCAACTCAGTGTGAACTTAATTAAATTAAATAAAATTTGCTGGTGGTCACGAATCATACCCTCTCATCGGAAACTTCTAAGGTCCAAATTCGTTTTCGATTTTCTGAAGATTCTAATTCCAAATAAAACTGAGATTAAAGAAGGTTTTGTAAAAGTTATATACATCTCTAGAGAGATAAGGAAGAACCCACTTTACAGACATGTGAAGTTCTCAACTCCTCAGTCTATTGAATGGGGCATCGAGTATTAACGCATTCTACGACCATCCCGATTTTGTCGATAATTTGCAACAAATCAGGAGCTCTAGAATTCCAGGTCTTCACAAATATAAGCAGTATTTCACGATATTGTAATAAAAAGGAAGAAAGTTCTTTGAACAGGTTTTTCCCAGAAATTTTAGCGTGAAAGCAGGTGTCGCAAATTCTGCATTCAGCGGTAACAGACGTTCTGTTTACTCAACCGTTTCGCCGTTTAAAAAACGAGCATCGACAGAGGATGAAAAAGGTTTGAGGAAGAACAATAACGACTTGTGGCTCTATAGAACCAAGATTTCATTTTGGTAGAATAGGAATTCTTGTACCTTTTGGAAAACATTCAACGTTTAACTTTTTATCTACTGCCTACTACTACTTTTTAAGGCAGGGCATTAGTGAAATACAACCAATATGATGCTGGCTTACTCGCAAACTTGGACCCCATGTCAGATTCAATCCTGCGATTACCCTTTCCGGGGAATCTGGCCTAGGGACCAACTTCAGCAAATAACAGCATCATAGGGCCTTCAGTTCAGTAAATGTAGCTCATGACAAGCTCAAATATAGTCGTTCAAATTTTCAACATCGCAAGTGTTTTCGCTCATATGTGCAGTATTCAAGCTGAGGTTAAGCGAGAGTCGGTTTAGTTTAGATTACTTTATTCCGTTGTAACTACGATATGTTTTACTTCCTTTATTTCGACTTTCCTCTAGCAATCCCTGTGAATAAACGATAGGAATCGCATGTCGTTGTGCGACGACGACCAGAACTGGCATTTAAATGGACCGGTCGATACAACACCGCACCTCCCGATTTGTGTGCAGCAGTTAGGAATAAATCTGGTTCTGGCAACATTAATAATTTTCTGTCCAATTCCCATCATTGTCCAGTGTACGTATAGTTGAAACATAGTTTGGCCAGTCTGTTCTCGTGTGAGACATACATCGTACACGATAAGACTATTGATCACATCGGAATCGTTGTAATACACCAGAATGTTCAGGTTTCGAATTAACTGAGGATTAATGGTGACTTTTACACCACGGATCTCCTTTGTACGAATAATCTCGAGCCGGTTAGCCGCGAGAATACGTGGCGCGTAGAGACACATGGAAGTGGGATGAAGAGAGTCAGACGGGAATCAAATCGAGCACTGCACCTGCGCTGAGATGGAATAGACTCAGAGGTTAAACAAGTAATCATACCTATTCATGGGTATGTGGGTGTGTTTGCGTAGTATAATTGTATCTAGCACATCGTCGATTTGGCTGAATTCCTACAATCAATGGCTGCAAAGAACGCTCAACGTAATTTAAGGCCTCCTCTAACAATGGAGATTTACGTATGCTCCTGAAAACACGTGATTTTAAAAAATTTCCACAACAGAGTCCGACGACCTCACTGTAGCTAACCTTCGGTCTTGAACGGAAAGCGTGTCGTTCATCGAGTCTCTCTAGAGATCAGAGACCGCTGGACGGCTCGGCTCGGTAATGTAGCAAGAACAAATAACAATGGCCGGTGTTCTTCGGATTCGTAAGACTTCATCAAGATTATCGATAATAATGGTTATGTTAGTGATTACTTCCAGTGATTCTCAAATTGCAACAGCCGATATTTATACAGGGAATGCAATATGCAGAAAAATAAGGAAAACTAACGAGGTTCGTTCATTTTGCCATGATACCACATCGCTCTACGGCTACCTTTCTCTCTACCTCGACATCTTTCAGGAGCAAAGAAAATCCTTCAAGACCTAACCGGACCCAAACTCCTTCGAGGACCATGGTAAATTACATATTTTCTTCATTAGTTGTCCTAAATCTTCAAATATACGTCAAACAGATATAATGTAAGTGATATCAACTTGCTCTGAAGGCATTAAGGAAAACATGGATTGTTACCTGATTTTCGATGAAAAAAATTTAAATGAAGGGAGAAAAACAACGTTTCTAAAGAAATGTTAAAGAAACTGTTTTGGCTAAATCACGTCTTCGACTTACACCGTTTTTCACTTAGACCGACTTGAATAAATGCGAAAACGTTTTCCGGCACCGAGAGATCGCATCGTCAGTCATGAAGATGTCGACGTCCCTATTTTGATGGTAACTATGACGGAGTGGGAGCGCTTGAACCGACTTTTGTCTCGTAGTTAATCCGGGAGCGCTCCCTTGTCAAAATTAGTGTGGCTAGACCAGAGATCGCTAGAGGCTAGAGACCAGAGAAATACTGTTCCGATTCACCACTTCGTTGACCAAATAACAACGGCATTCCTGTTGAGATACTGAAAATAAGTAGTTTCCTCATGCACGTGATCCGAGCTGACGGACTAGTGGACGCCCCCGAAAGGTGCGAAACAAATCGCTCAACGACCAACGAGCTCACAGATGAAAAACCGACCACTGACATCTAACAACAACAAATCTATTTTTTCTCAACGTCCAAACAGAAAGATTTAAATCACCGGAAGCAACAAAAAGTAAAATTCTCTCAGGAATTCTTCCACTTCGACAAATGTATTTTTACACATTACTCTCAATTTCAAACAGTTTTCAAAGGTACAACGCAGCTCCATCAATCGTCCATAATTCCTCATTCTCTTCTTGCTAACGCGATTACGATTTTACTTCTTCTGGAGAGGAATTCAACAAGCGGACAAAAAAAACCCTCAACGAATCGAAAGACAATGCACTGTCCTGCACATGTTCTATTCAGATACTGATTGTAGGAATAAATGTGAATTCGTCTTCGCGAACAACATATAAGCTAACATATTCGTAATGTAGCGAAAGAGAATGCTAATGTAGAACCGCAATGAAAGAAAGAACCGTTTGCATACGATTTCCAACGAATGGTACCTATCACATCCTTGGAACAGTCAAATGGGCTGGAAGAAAAAGCAAACACGAACCGTGTGGTTTCAAACAGAAGTAACAGAACACTGTTTTACTACTTCTTAACAAATGACGAACTCTAGAGGTGACCCCATAGTTTAGTAAATGACGAGTTAAGAGGCTTATACTCTGCTAACTCTCGAGCTAATTTCGTAGAATCATTGGGAATATTTCATTCCCTTGGCGACCGTAATTAGCATTTCTCTAAATCATTACAATAATTCAATGAACTCGTATCATCACGGTAGTCATCAAAGTCACACTGATGAACTCGTATTTCTTCTGTCCGGATCGTAAAATTGGTCCTTGTTTCACAGTGCGACTGTTACTCTTCGAGTGTCAACCACATCTATTGTTTGGTATCGATGACTGGCTTCTTCTGGAGTGCCTGGTTTCACAAATTGCTGTTTCAACTTATGTTAGCATTTGTTGGAAAGAAGCTCTAAATCATGCTTCTGATGCAGAATCAGTGAATAATTTGTGGATCTCACAAATAAGTTCATGTTGCTCAACGTAATAACACGTTACATTCAGTAAGGCTATAACAAAAATTTGCAGCTTTATTGATTCGAGTAGACACTGTTTACTCTTGTTCCTCATTTTCTACTGTTTTAAAATTATTTGCAATAATTTCCTAGTAATAACAATATCATTGTTACTTGTTTCATTTTGACGTGAATTACATGTTTGTATTCTATCTTGATGAGTATCACCTTTATCACCTGTGATCCCACTATTCATTCATCGAATGATTCCAGTGACGAGTTTTCATTCTCATCGCTACCCAGAGATGTGCAATGAGGTCCACTCAACAAACACAAGAAACATGCAATTTTTTTTTTGCAAACCTTTTGTTTCGTTTAACGTTAGTACCCACAATTCAACAGTACTTACCCATTAGGCGTCACGAAGGACTTAGAACACGAAGAACATCACGCTTGGTTCAAGGGTCACAGTGAAAACATCAAAATGTTATTCCAGGCTAGCCTGGTTAGTTCTCACTTCTGAATACGGTTTAATTCTCTTATATGCGTAAACACTGGAACAACTTTCTTTCCTTTTTCGCACTGTCACGCCAATGTTGTGGTTACGCCTGTAAACAAAAGACGCCAGATAAACAAACCATGGCCACCATAAGTTCACAACTAACCACTATAAAGGATAAGAGGACATGGCTTTCGCCGTCGATCAATCCCCTAGCACCATGCATTCGACCTCATCAAGTATCCTAGAGCGTGACTAAATGCATACCTCGCCTATACAACCACTTTCAATGGCTTATCGATACACATAGTGATTTTGTCCTTCCAGATTAGTGAACAGGGATTTGTTGGACTAGGAAGAGGGATCGAATCAACGACTTGTGTACTGTAAGGCATCTTTAATCAGTGCGTTGTACCCGCTCATAACCACAATAACAGAGATAGAAGTTCATTTACTAATCTTGTCAAATGTAAAGATGTTTTGAGCAAAAACGACCATTAAGAGCCTCTCCAGCACAGTTCAATAGAGGTTTGTTTCGTTCCTAGTGTTACCGTAAAAATACTAATTTACCTCTATGATCAGTTTGTTAACAAACGCAAAGCTTCCCCTTAGATCTTAAGGGTAACACATTCAGATGCAGAGATAGCAGAATGTAAATAGACCTTCGACTTTGAACAAATGCATCTCAACTTCTAATAAACTTTACTAAGTGAAAGAAAAACTGTTTGAACGTATATCCATTAGTTTCTCAACAAGAATTGGGTTCTCTTATTCAACGGCGACAAAGCTGTGATTATCTGAAGCCACGAAATCGACCCATTTTCGCTTCACAACGCGGAGGCTCGTATTCCCACCAGCAAAGCGATTTGCAATCCCGATTTCGTCCACAACAACGCATTCATAACCACTAAAGCATCGCTGATGTTGCGTGTTACCGAGAAACTACGTTGAGGATTTTAAGCTTTCGCACCGCTCTTCAGTTCTTGAAGATCAGAACAACTTGAAACTGTTTTAAAACTCACGTTCAAGTCACGTTCTAGAGAATTTAAAACAAAGTTCATCGCTATCGCAGACCTTTTTACACGTCTGTCACGTTCTCAAGCCATTCAATTCTCCATATAATAGAAAAGTACTATGTCGAAAAACTGTAGCGAATGTGTTATGTAAAGCCTAGGCCAAACCGGATTTCTGAGATTGTAGGAAAAACGCTACGATAACCAATGAAAGCGTTGCATTGTTCCCTCCCATTAAAACATTCTCAAGATTGTGTATGGATTTTAAAAAAATATGTACTGTCCGGCTGCGCACAACTTTGCTTCTAGAAACAGAGTGTGCAGACTGTCTAGTTCCTTATCTAGTAAATATCGGGGTAAACACTGACTTCAACGGTATTTTAGCACAGAAATCACTGGCACGGTAAGTACAAACACAAAAGAGAATCTTCCCAACAACCTCACCGTTACTGATCAATCGACTCCTAATTTCATTTAGTAATGAAACCCAACATCCTTAAGACTCCAACAAATCGTATTCCCGTTGTAGAAAGTCCTTAACGTTTTTCCACTTCAAATTCCAAACTGTTAACATGATATTTATGTCGGCATATTAAACTACGGACTCGAAATATACGATAGATGAAATTTAAATGGGAAATCAATAACTATGTTACAAAACATACAATGGAACAGAGAACCCTTTGTACACGCAGAAGGCCCTAGGAGGCAAGCAAAGAAATATGACAAGACGCAAATGCTCCACACACACACACACACACTCACTCAAACACACAAAGAATGCTATGTGGTCAGATACGCCACCCCTACATAAATATATATATATATATATACATATATATATATATACCTTTCAATATGGAAGAGAAATTATGTACAAACCAATGACTATGGACTAACACCTTGACCATTTGAGAAATAGAATAGAATTCCACTAGGTACATCTGTGACTGACAAGCAAAAAAGCGATGTAAGCATGTGAAGACGATGAGATGCTCTTTGTTTAACCATGTTTTCTTCTGCATACATCAACAATTACGAGCATTTGGTCCCCACAGGTTTACATTGAACCAAGGACTATGACATGACTAGTGGGATCATGGACCGCGTTGGTGCTGTGTACCTCCGTCCCACATCTGCAGCGGGACATCACATGAATACGGTTCACATCTCGAATGGTATATGAGGAATGAGATTGATCACATAGACAAGAAAAATAGTACAGAAAACCGGTTGTCAATGAATGAATTACGAATAAAGCTACACTTTGTTAACTGAGAGATAAAAATGCACATCAGACTGAGAGGGGTAACGTATCACATTTGAGAACATGTAGATTCTGAATCGGAAAACAAAAGAACAAGTACAAACCCATATAACACAAACGAGATGGAAAGAGGTGCCTGATCATGGTATGAGTAGGTATGGTAGTAACCCGCTAAGATGAGAAGATGGGTGAGATGGTGGTATTAGCCTAATTAACACTGTTGCACAGAGGCATAATATCCAACGTGCACTAAGGCTAAGGAGGTTTCGCTACAAGGCAACAGCTAAGCCGCAACGTGGTGACCTGCTTGGTAAAGAGTTCACTATGCTCACTATGTCAGGGGATATCAGCGAAACCTAGACGAAAGAAGGGCCAATTCATGAAACCATCATGAGGACGCGAAAGAAAAGCGTTAGAGACAAATATTCAAAAAAGATTAGAGTAACAACTCTTCAAACAACGTACTAAGAACTACGCAGTATGAAATTAGTTGAAACTTTGCAACCTACATGATAAATATTATACTATGGAACTATTTAGCAAGACCGCTAATATTGATTAGAGAGCCAGATACACGCTTTAAAATGAGGTTTCTGAATGTAAATGAGGGTGTCAGCATAGATTGACTAAGACAAGGCGACCCTAACCGAAAAAAGGCAGTGGGAGAAACCGTGCGAGCAGCACTGTTGATCCTACAGACCATCACAACTTACAATCACAATAGTATGATAATAGATAGATATGAACTTTGTGGCAAACGGAGAACTCAAGCACGGTATAGTAATTGCGAAAAAAAAAGAGCACAACTATGACTACAACGATACTCTGGTTATCTTTGCACAATGAGCTGGATATCACACCTGCTAAGCACGAGAACAATGAACAGCGAGAAAAATGGGAAAGAAAATCACGAACAAGTAGATATCGGGAGAACTGAGGAAAAAGTGGATGGCCGGCAGCAAGCCAAATTAGGAAGAACTCGGTTGAATGCCAGAGATCGAACTAAAACTACACTATGCACATTAAAGGAAAGAAGCCATAGAGACAGGTGTTATTGGTGGCTGTTTGAGGGCACATAAACGCTGTTTGTGAGGTGTGAAAACAAGAGCATTCCATAACTGGAGACTATGCCTGCAGAAGCACCTGCGATGGGAACAAATGCTGAAGCTCGAAACGGCTGAAATTTGTCGCGCCGAGCGGATCAGCTCCCATGCTCCAGATAGGTTCAAAACGGGAAGTTGTACCAAACGATGTCGCTCTTGAACGTTCAGTCCACCATGCATCAGCGTTGAAACTAGCACCACTTACCGTCCAACTCCATGCGACAAACGACTCGTCCACAGCATCCTAAACTTGTACTGTGCTACGCTTTTAAGCTAACCAATAGACAAAACAACCTACGGTACCTATCGACCAACAACTTTATCACCTCGCCATACAGCTCTCGCGATTCCTACTTAACCCTTGTCGTATCAGTCAACCTAACCTTACCTCTGTTGTGAACACAAGACAAGGCATTTTTTACTTTGCGTATTAGACCAAACTTACTCAAAGCAAAGTAATAATAGTGACTTTGAATATAACCAACAATCCAAAGTTCTTTTCTATATAGGGGCTGGTCAACCTTCTTACAACTACACTCTGATATGAACATATATTTCCACTTTACTATGCCGCATGTTTACATTTACCGTACGGATCCCCGTACTTCTTGAATTTCATTCGTCTCCTTACATCTACCATCCACTAAGATCCTTGAACTTGCTAGGTAGGTATCGGCTGGTGTTTGTCGTCTTCTTCATAAAATGTCGTTGGACGCTTGCCCAGACGTTTCACCCAAAATTCTAGGATCGCCGGGTTACAGCGTTCCTACGTGGATTTGAAAGAATGTGTTGAGCCTAGACAAGTCCGCCACAAATTTCTCAATCTCGGGAAGATGAGAGGCCTGGTGAGCATGGAGCGCAATGGAACCACCACCGTTCTTGCGACTAACGGCCCCGCTACCATCAAGTAACTCGTCTCCCCAACCATATTTAGTAATGAATAAAACTCTGAAGGCTGCTTTATGTAACCTAACCCACAAATGTTTCAGCAAACTAAAGCATGAAGACAAAAATTGTGCATGTGGTCCCGAATCCCTTCTCGCTAAACTCACTTATAAATTCGCTCGCGACGTCACGTGAGACTCGCCACCTATCAGCAACGCCAGAGCTATGTGTACGAGATCAGATTATTATGAGTAATGGTACACACCGCCGATTACGACTGTAGGTAGACGAAGAGACAGTGTGTACAGCACAGTCTGGTTGCGTCAATAGGTGTACAAAGCACACCCGGATGTCTCGTGAGCAAACAACCATGATTGGTGGCGAATAAATAATTTGGGGAGGAAAAAAGGGATACATCAAGAATTAAGGGACACAACGAAACACTGTTGGAATATCCGTACCTGAACCGATTCGAATATATCGTAGTTTGATTGTGATGTGGTACGATCATCTCCCTTCATTGTGGTGTCACCCCATGACCACATTTCCAGTCCAGGAGTCTGCGGTTCCTGCTGCACCACCTTGCTCATGTCCATATCGAGATCTTTAGAAATAAGAGAAGTGGAGTCTTCAGCTACGCGGCGCTCCTCTTGTTGCGGAGGTGCAACCTGCGCAGTGACCGGAATGGAAACGGCACAAGCTGGTAACGTAGCTGAAGGTGCCGACGTGGCACCAAAAGGCCAACGACGTTCGTCGACGTCCATACGTTCACCGTAGCTCTCGTCCATTAGGTTGCAGTACAACTCCTCGTCGTCTAACAGGTCCAGATCGCGCTGTAATCAGACATGATGTGGTGTTAACGAAACCTATCAAACGCTGAGTACACTGTCCTCCAACGTAATTCAGAAAACACAAACTTTGAAATACCTGGAGCTGTTTAACAATGTTGTAAACGAGCAGATGTTTTCGCAGAGGAATGTTGTTGGATGCGCGCATTTTGAGCAAGCTAGCGTCGAGTAGCTGTCGACGCTGCTGACGTTCAATCTCGCGCTCCGCCGAAGACCGTGACGATGAGCTAAATGAATTCTGACTGAGAAATAATGCAAAAGGTGACAACATTCTAACAGTGAAACTCATCTAAGGATATTTATAAACGAGTGAAAAGGAAATTTATGCCAGCCAAAAAGGAAATGGACTCATTTGGTGTTAGGTGGCTACCTCTCTCTCGTTTACGAACTTATCATCAGATCGAAGGTTTAATAATCCTTCTTTTTATGGGTGATCTCAGATATTAGTAATGAACCTCGATTTGATGGAGCCTATGGAGTCCGGCGAAGAAGATAAGGGAGAGTAAAGCTGCTCTATCGGTGGTGAAACACCAGATCCATCAACCGTGCCGCAAGGAGACCTAAAGGTCTTATTATACGATAACACAACTTCAAATCCTACACCATAATGACTAGTAAACGAAACAGGAATTTCAGCGACTGAAAAGGAAAAGCTAACTTTAACGCATCGGAAGAATAACGTGCGTACGAGAGAAATACATTTACGACTACACCGTTACTCGTCCAAGCTGTAATTTGAGGAAGCTGTGACTTGAAACTAGTGCAAGAAATCACCGCAGCCGCAACATTTTACTTGGATAAGGCACCGTTTGGGGTTCACCTATGTGAACGTATCATACGTAATCATGACGGACCTGAGAGAAATTGGCTTCGAAGCCGGAAAATGCGATGGCACGGACGATGGCAACTCGTATCGATAATCTTCACCGGCATGAGGTAGCATGGTCGAATGGGCACGTAAATTGTAGGATGCACATAACACCATGACGACAACCCGACAATAGTTAAATACTCTGAAGATACAAAACAGTAAATATGAATTGATTGGAAAGACAGATAATGGTCGTACGGACGTAGCAACAAACTGACGCACAATCGCTGATAAGAAGGTGGTAACACCTAAGGAATCCAGAAGAACAGAATACAGTTAAAGGATTAACAGGGAAAACAAGAAAATGTGAACAGGAGATGACCATCCATAACTACACTTCGCGATTGTTCGAATGCTAAGCACCCCCATACGATGATGAAACACCTCTCCGTAACTCCTCAAAACCTGCGGTACTACTATATACTGTAATATCATGGTAATATACCACACATGGACCTGGACAATACGGTACCCAAAACACAACACCGAAGAACAACGCTCCCGCTCGCCGGGACGGACTCGCTAAGAATAGGTCCGTCGGGGGTGGAGCTGCGGCCGGGGATAAGAGCGCAGAGACGCCAGACGACCAGAGAGGACCAGTTGTGGCCGGCCCCGACCGTATCGATCGACGACTATCGCCGTGGTGCTCGTCGACGCCGCGGCGCCTATTAATAGTCGTATCGATCGACGAGACAACGATGGTGATCGTGGACGCGCAGAACACTCCGGCAATCGCGATACGCAGTGGAACTCGAACAACCTGCGAGAAGTGTACCGTCGTGCAGAGGGTCCGTCGTTCTTCAGTGTAGGCTATTAGCACGAATTTTCGAGTGGGATCGTCGTTTGGCACCAGCAGCAGTAGCGACGTCAAAGAAGCATTTCATCTAACAAAAATGGAATTCAATGTTTTTCATCAATAAGCAGACACGAGGTTGTTAATATAGAATTTATTAGAACTCAATTGCTGACGTTTCGGCGGTTTCGCCTTCTTCAGAGCCTGGAAAGGTCAAATTGAGATGCGATCTACTCAGCCAAACGCTTTCATAACCCTAGCAGATAAAACTTGATAAATCGATTTGTATTCGCATAAGAAACAGCTTCATTCAAACACCTACCGTTTATTTGTTGTAAGTATTTAAGTTAGTTGGTGGATAGCCGCCGCACAGAGTAATACATGGTCGATAACTGGGTCCATGTCAGATCATTGGATCAGCCTGAGGTATGGCGCTAGGTCACGCGTGATGACAAGACACTCCTCCTTGCGGTTCATTTTTGAATTTTTGGCATTGATCCAAAACGCTTCAAGAGTTTTTCGCGCTGATGTTTTCGATTCCTGCGTAAGGATAGTGACTCCTACCTCAAAATCTTCTCCGTTGTGTTCTTGCATCCTATGCGCGCCTAGTGGAGTATTGTGTTTTAGTTTAGATTTACCGACTAGGTGTTCTTTTATGCGGACGCAGAGCGGTCTACCCGTTTCGCCAACATATTCGTGCCCGCACGCTTTACAAGAGATCAGATAGACTGTACCCGAACTCATGCAATCACCGTCTCTACCATTTGGGCAAATTATGCAGTTTTTTGTTGTACATAGACGGTCGTACAGGCGGTTGCGAACTAGCTGGCGTCTTAGAGTGTCCGGTGGTATTTCTATCACTCTTACGAAATTCTCTAGACCGGCCCTTATTAAGCAGCGTTTTATAGCTGCACTTATTTCGTTTGAAATAAAGGGCAACAGAAACGGAGCCTTGTTTTTACTAGAATTATCGCTTTGGGGCGTGGGATTTCCTCGATGCCTATCCTGAGAAGCTACAGTTTCGTAACCATTTGAGATGGCTATTTGTCGCGCCAGTTTCGAGGATTCTTCCCTCTGCTCTCTACCTGTGCACACGCTAGCGGCGGTTCGAAACATATTTCTTATAAGCGCTCTTTTAGTGTGTGAGGGGTGAGAGGAGCGGTAGTGAACCACTATATTCTTACTGCTCGGCTTTCGCATCTCAATTTGACCTTTCCAGGCTCTGAAGAAGGCGAAACCGCCGAAACGTCAGCAATTGAGTTCTAATAAATTCTATATTAACAACCTCGTGTCTGCTTATTGATGAAAAACATTGAATTATCAATTAATGCCGAGGTTAACAGAAAGTCGGTCATGGGAAAAATGGAATTCACCATTTCAATTGAATCAGCAAAACATTCAAAACCAGGCAAAAGTGGAAGTCCTGTAGCATAGCTCGAAACCCTCACAATGGACACTCCCCTGTGTGGTTCGCCAATTGTTCTTTTCATGTGGTAAGATTATTACCTTCTTCAATGCATAACCTCCAAATGAATTTCTCATTACGTGCGCATATTAAGGAAAGATTTCCAGGAAGAAATTGTGCTGGATAATTGGTACAGAATAATTCTCATCAAGCGTGATTGCTTAAAATTGAACAAAGCGGACCAGAACTGGTCTGGTGAACGGCTGAAACTGGGTATTTGCAGGATGGCACGGAGGTGGGTTCGAGTCAGCGCGATCAGCGAGATTTCTTTTCGCTTGGCCACCAAATCCTCGTTACCTCCCTGTGTTGAACGTAACCCGACCAGAAGTGCTATGGTTGGTTCAGAACCCCTATCGCTGTTCACCATATACGACATTACATCTGGCGAAATGGAGGCGCTGGATGGATCATAGCTGGTCAGCTGACCTACTCAGACAGTTGCAACAGGGATTCTTCCCGTTTGACCACCAAGTCCTCGTCCCCTCACTGTGTCGAACAGCACCCCATCAGAAGTAGAACGGTCGGCTAAGAACCCTTGTCGCTGTTCAGGATATACAACGTGACATCTGGCGAAGTGTGAGCGCTGGATGGGGGACGGCTGGTCAGCTGACCGACCGACTCGGGAAGGGGCGATTGCCATGCGAAAAGGCGGAGTCCCACAGCGTCGCCCTGCATCCATCCAGCCAACCGTCCGTCTGTCACGTCACTTTACATAAATATCCGACACCCACGTCACGTCTGAATATTTATGACGTCAGATGCAGAAGAAAACATTTGGCTACGAATTTTATATCCCTTGAAAGTACTTACCACTTCAAAAGTGGGTTAATATGTGAGACTAATGTAGTTATTAAGGGAGTGAGGCCGGACCTAATATAGTTCAGAATTCACGTTTTATTAATTCTAAATGATAGCAGTCTTTGTCATTCGGTGGGAAAAAGCTGTTCAGTTGCAAAGTGCGATGAAATTTTAGCCCTCAGTGAGCCACTAAAACGGCAAAGAATCTCGAGATAAGAAAGCAAAGCTCGTTACTGTTCCACAGAACTCATTTTCAAAATAGGACGTCGCTATGCAGCAACGACAGCCGTGTTTGTCGAAAGCTTTCAGTGTCGGAATGCCCGACAACCCACAGTATCAGTGAAATCTTATCTAGTCATATCTGCTAAAGAAGTTCCTTAGTTTTGGAGTGGAAGGTATAAAACTCTAGATGATTACCAATCTCCGATGCTTGAGGGACGCCATGCATTCGACTCTATTCGTAGCATCTTTAGAGACGATTAAATGCATTTATGGCCTATACAATAACGGGCGGTGGCCTATCGATTTATCGAGTCAGTGTTGTTATCGTTTCAGACAAGTATGTTATCTATTTGCCGACCTCGGGTGATGGAGGACTTGGTGAGTCGTGGGCACGGGATCGATCCCATTTGTATTGCAGGGCATCTCCGGTTACTGCGCTACACGCGCTCCTTTTGGATTAAGCAGACAAAGTAACACCTGGGATATAGGGATATAACGATGAGGTTCTGAAGGAGGACGTTCTTCTTACGGTGTGTCTCTTTTTCTCTGAATAGGCCTTTATTTGCACATACACGTGACCGTATTTGTGCACAGATAGGTGGGTGTGGATTGTATCCCATATGTCGATTCCGACTATAACCAACTTGTATTCATGTGACTGGGGAGGAAACACAAAGCAGCCATTCGCGGTCGCTCACTCCAGCAACGCCATTATTGCAAGAGAGCTCGGCAATTTTTGCACACCACCTCGCCGAAAACAGTAAAATAGTGGGGATGTAGCAATATATATTAGTTTAATAATAATGTATAACTTTATCTACTAATTGTTTCTTTCACGAGGGGGGGGGGGGGGGTATTATGTAAAATAAAACCACAGCGATGCTGAGATACATCCTTTCCGGGAGTTCACGTGTTTTCCACTGCACCACCGAGGCCTTTGCCGTGCCTTTTTCTCAGCCAGTTTTTTTTGACTCCGATGGTGCTATCAGCAAATCACCCGTCAACGGGAATGATCTAAGTAGTACAAATCGGCATTGAAGTCAATTGCGCTGAAGCTACAGTCGAAATCACAATGCTCTGAAATCCAGGCTTTTAATTGCTCTGAAAGTATACGCACTCTGGCATTGAATGCTACCATTGAGGATATTAGAGAATTATGCCTCAGCTTCGTTATGCATCGATCTATGCGAACGATTGTCATTCTGAATTAGACGATTTCATATGAAGGGATTAGTGCTAATGTCGGTTTTGATAGGCCACCAAACAAGGATTAAGCTTTCATCGTAGATCAATCCTGAGGGATGCGTCATGCATTCCATTTTACCTAGCATCGGCAGAAGTGATTAAATACTTATCTGGCCCATACAATGACTTGCAGTAGCCAATCAGTATATCCAGTCAGTGCTGCTGTACTCCCAGAAAGCCTAGGATCGATTTACCGACCGTGAAGGGATGGATGGGTTCGCGATCACAAGCGCTGGATCTGACCAGTGACCACCTGTGCATTGCAGGGCACCTGTCGCCACTACACTACAAGAACCGCTTAACAGTGTATGTGACTTACAGTCTAGGGTTAAGCTATGATATAGACGAAATCGAGCTGCATTTTGTATGATCCTCGTTTTAGATTTGGGCAAGATCATAAAAGATAAAGGATAAAGCTCTCGGAGTTGATCAATCCCTGAGGGATGAGCCACTAGTCCTCACTAACCATAGTTTGGAGATGATTGAATACATATCTGGCCTTTACAATGGCTCCCGGTGGCCTACCGATGCATCCAGCCAGTGCTGTTATCCTCCCAGACAAGTCTGGTACCAATTTGCCCACCACGGAGCGATGGAAGGCTTGGTGGGCCATGGGCGCGGGGATCAATTCCACGTGTGTGTGTTGCAGAGCGCCTCCGACCACAGGGTCACACGCCCCCTAAAATCATCGTTCATGACTTAATAGTCAGAATAGACCTCAAAAGAGCATTGTGCCCTATGCGTACCTAGAGGAGTGTTTAGACGGATTTTAGCTTTTCCATCTAGGTGTTCTTTTATGCGGACACAAAGTGGTCTACCCGTTTCCACAATATATTCCTCACCACATGCGTTACATGAGATCAAGTATATTATACCTGAACTCATGCAATCCCCGTCTCTCCCGTTAGGATAGATCATACAGTTTTCTGAGCTGCACAAACGATCATAGAGACGTATTTCGAAATGATGTATGTCCGGAAGAAATACAAGTTGTTACCACCGGACATTGTCATTATATATCCACCATCAGCATCGTGTATAAAAGGGCATCACTGAGTGAGGATGCCTCATTCGAGAAGATGGCTCACTGAGGAAGATCTGGCTCGACACGAAGGCGAAGACGCAACGTCGAGGCGAACAACAAGCAGGGACCATCGACTCGGATCACCGGCTCTGAGGAAGACGAAGACGTCGAAACGTTAGCCGAAAATAAATATATTTATCAACCTCGTGTGAGCTTATCAAGAAAGAATACATATTGATCATAGAGACGGTTTCGAACTAACTGGCGGCGTAGGGTATTGGGCGGGATGTCAATAATCGTTACATAATTTTCAAGACCACCTTTTCTTAAACACCTCTTAATGACCTCAGTTATTCCATTTGATACGAAGGGCAGCTTAAAAGGGAACTTACGTCTGAAATATTATTTTGGGAAACTACCTAATGTTTTTCTCTAACCCGAGTGGCTTCTACTTCGTAGCCATTGGAAATGGCAATTTTTCGTGCTAGGTTTTGCGATTCCTTCCTTTCCTGTTCTCCTGTACGCACACTTTTAGCCGTACGATACATGTTTTTGATAAGTGCTTTTTTCATGTGTGAAGGATGAGAGGAGAGGCAGTGAACTAGAATGTTTTTACTACTTGACTTGTGATACCATTTTGTTATATAGCCACTTACTGAGAGCTTTATTTGGATGTTTAAGAATGGGACCCAGTTCTCGGTAGGTTTTCTCGTGTAAATTTTATATACTCTGACTGTCGGTTTAACAATTCAAAGCACTCATCCATCTGTTCTTGTGTGGAACAGACGATGAAGCAGTCGTCTATGTATCGACAGTAGAGTAAAGGTCGGTGATCGAGAACTGGAGCTTCCACCTTAGACATGAAAGCGATGGCAAGGCTTGGTGGTAAACACTGCCCCATCGCCAACCCTCTAATTTGTACAAAATATTTTCCAGACCACCTAAAGATTGAACAACTAAGACACTGTTTTGAGAGGGTCAATAGTTGCGCAATCGACAAACCGTGCATTTTTATTTTCTTTTCATGCTCTACGAGCAACTCGAGAATGGCTTGCATTGCGGAGTCATTGGACACGTTAGTATAAAGTGAAGTAACATCGAATGACTCCATTACATGCGTGCTGTTCGGTTGCGCTCACCGTAGATGGTCTAAAAATATTTTGGTGTTGGGTAGATGGGTTGGAATAAATTTTAGCAGCTGGGTTAGGATAAGGTTTAGAAACCACGTTATTCTTTCCGTTGGGCCGCCTATACAACTGATGATAGGTCTAACTTTATATGATGATGGGTTCGTTGACGTAATATCATCAGTTGAAGTAAGCTGAAGTGTTTTAATAAGCAAGTAAAGGACAGGCCAAATACGATTTTCGTTTTTAAGTCGAGAAATAACTGAAGATTCTAAATTCGCTGCTTTTGCCGCGCTAACCCATTCTTGATTTAATTTTCGGTATTGGTTTCTGTATTCCTTTTCAGAGGATGTTCGATAGAGAGAAACATCATTGAGGTGCTCCTCTGCTATCCTAATATCCAACTGACTAGGAAGAACTACAAATTTTCCACCTTTATCACTAACAGAAAGTTTTAACAGATTTTGAATTCGAAAGCTCTCTAACCAAACGTTACTTGGTGAACGCGTTACTCCCCGGAAAGGATAATAGCGCGTTCGTTCCCCACCATAGACACCTGCGGTCCAGAGTTTTGCAAATATCTCAGCAACATTGTGGTTGTATCCCACAGTTAGTTCGAAACCGTCTCTATGATCGTTTGTGCAGCTCAGAAAACTGTATGATCTGTCCAAACGGGAGAGACGGAGATTGAATGAGTTTAGGTATAATATACTTGATCTCACGTAATGCATGCGGCGAGGAATATATCGGGGAAACGGGTAGACCACTTTGTGTCCGCATAAAAGAACATCTAGATGGAAAAGCTAAAATCCGTTTAAACACCCCTCTAGGTACGCATAGGGCACAAAAGCACAACGGCGATGATTTTGAACTGAATGTGCGGATCCTAGCGCAAGAATCAAAAACATCAACGCGCAAAACTCTTGAGGCGTTTTGGATAAATTTCAAAAATCCAAAGATGAACCGGAAAGACGAATGCCTCACTATCACGCGTGACCTGGCGCCCTATTTCAAAATCATATTTTGACCCCGGGGTGTGTCTTGCTCGCGACTCCACGTGAACTACGTGTGGGCGGCCAGTCCCGCACGTAACATCACGGTGAGTGGCCTTTCTGTTCAATATAGCATCTATTTGAAAGTTTGAGCTTCAGTAATACTTTAACTTTTCTTTTCCACCGAATAATAAAAATATTCTAATACAAAGTTCGTCCAGACTCTGAGGAAGGCGAAGTCGCCAAAACGTCAGCCATCGACCAACAACATCAAAAACAACTACAACGACAACGAAGACCTGTAGCAACCTCGCGTCAGCTTAAGAATATCAGTTTATAAGATCATGTAAATAAACATATCAATTTTGTAGAACGGTTTGCGCAACCAATGTCGCTGTTGTCACAAAGTTCTACATAGTATCTCGCTGGATAAAAAGCCGTTCAGTTCAAGAAAAACATCACAAAACCGTCCAACAATGCATATGAGATCGGTCCTCCCACCCAAGGGTCGCCAAACCTTCCATCCCTTCAGTGTCAGCAGATTGGTACTAGACTTGTCTGGGAGGATAGCAGCACTGGCTTGATACAGTCACGTCCAACGATGCTTAATGAAGTTGAATGCATGATGGCGCACCTCTATGAGATTGATCAACGCCGAGAGCTTTATCCTTCTCTATCGTTTTATCGCGCCGATTTTTGTAAACACAGTTACCAAGTGTACTGATGAGCATACAGTTGACTCATTCTACCTGTATCACCTGTGTAACGTTCTCGTCCATGTGACAGTTGACACCAACTCAAACAACTTCTATGAATGAATGAATGGAATGAATTAATGAATGAATGATGAATGAATAAATAAGTAAATAAATAAATAATAAATGAATAAATAAATAAATGAATAAATAAATAAATAAATGAGCACTGAGAAAAGATGGAGAAAATCTATAGCTACTTTCATCTCATCAAAAGCTATCAACACTTCTTTAATGTTCGTCCCAGAAACCTGAACGATACCTATGTAGGTAGGAAATGTGGTCAATGTTCCCGAACGCGCTACGAAGCGGCTCTGCTAAGAACATGCCGTTCTACACATGTGAGAAGGAGAACTCGGAGTTAGATTCTACATCGATGGTCGAACAGAACGGAAGGATACACCTAAATGAAAAGTGTCGATGAAGTGCACCAAATGATAGAGAATAAAGCTCTCAGCCTTAATCATTCCTTGATGGATGCGCTATCCATTCTACTCCATTCGTAGCATCGTGGAGGTGATTGGATGCACATTTGGCCTCCACAGTGACTCGCAGTGGCCTAATGACGTATCGTATCATTTCCGTGATCCTCCAGACAGGTCTGGTACCAATTTGCCGACTCTGGAGGGATGGAAAGTTTGGTGAGCCTAGGTAGCGAGATCGAATCCATATGTTTTGCATGCACCTATAACCACTGCACTACGCGCCCCAATTTCAGTAGGTCACCGGAATTCTGCAGGACATCAAGCTTTCAGAGTTACAGTGTAAAGACATCGGTCTGAGAGTTCATGTATCAGAAGGATTTCTTTCTGCTAGAAACTCGACGAAAATGTGTTTCACATAGTGTCCCTCTTTTGTGAGAGACGGATTAGCGTCATCGTTAATGCAAACTGTAAGAGCATTAGTATATAATGCGACATGTAATTCAAATTACGGGATCAGCTGTAGAACCAGTAGATTCCGTGGAATTAAACTATTCAGTGATAACTAAAATATCTAATAATGACGTGCACATTTGATGACGTTATATCACTTGAGAACGCCGTGATATTGCCTACATTTACTAATCACATTGCGTTTGCGTAGTTATAGTGTGAGAGCATGAGAGTTTAGTGTGGTTTTCTTAAGATGGGATAATAATATGATATTATTAAGATAGTAGAACTAACTTAAGATAATAGAACTAATTTTCCATTCTCTCGCACTTCCATTCCACTCCTCCCGATTTTGCTGTAATTATGTTATTCGAAAGGGGCATGTGTACAGCAGTGGTAGGAGACGCCCTGTAGTACACATAGGATCGATCCCCGAGCCCCAGTGCCTACAATATCAGACCTGTCTGGTAGCATACCAGCACTGACGCGGTACACCGGCCATCGCGAATCACTGGACAGGTCAGATATGCATTCAATCACCTCTACGATGCTACGAATGGAGTGGAATGCATGGCGCATCCCTCAGCAATCGATCAATTCCGAGAGCTCCATCCTTTATGTTGTTCGATACGATCGAAGAAAAAAAAGCGAATGAAAATTGAGGATTATCGCTCCGCTTTCATTAAGAGATATTTTTTATTTGTTATTATGGATTATAAGTAACAAGTCATGAACAGCCGAGGAACGCGAATATATTTCTCTTCTTGCTGGCAGTAAGTAGGAAATTGCCTATTGATCGCCGAAGGTTGATAAGTGGTGTGTAGGCCATATCGTTAATGTACTTTATAGCCATAAATTCGAAACCTGATTCTTTTACTACACTGGAACTACTCATAAGCAAAGGCAGATTAGCAAACGATAGCTTCAGAAGAACAGTAAAGTAGATGAACACATAGTCATAAATACGCTCCAATTCGAAAGCGACGCTCCTTTAACGGCAAGCCAGTTTTTCGTAACTAGACGGAGCGTTAGGAATTCGTTTCAACATGTGCTTCCCTTTTTTTATCGATCGTTTCATTAGCGCTATCTGGCATTTTTGTGAATTTTCTAACATGGAAAGTGATCAAATATCTTCATATTTAACGCTGTAATCGCGGGCGAGTTATCCCATTACTAGACGTCAGCGAAGGACCAATGTGTAATTGTGGGTTGGGGTGATAGCTCGGCTTCTGAGACAACGCTGAACATTTTGAATTGTGGATTAGTTGATATTAAAGGATGGGGACTTCAATAATAGTACAACTGTAAAATTTTTGGTGCCTGGAGTAGTGAAGAGACACGTGTGGCGCAGTGGTCGGAGGCGCTCTGCAACACACATGTGGAATCGCTCCGCACTTCCATAGCCCACCGAGCCTTCCATTCCTCCGGGGTCGGCAAATTGGTTCCAGAATTGTCTGGGAGGATAGCAGCACTGGCTCGATACATTGGTAGGCCATCGCGAGTCATTGTAAAGGCCAGATACGCATTCAATCACCTCCAAACGATGCCTAATGAAGTTGAATACATGGCGCATCCGTCAAGGATTGATCAACGCCGAGAGCTTTATTGGTAAATTCATTCCCCAGCAGAGCCTCCCAAGCTGAGAAGGAGTCTGGCATTTCCATTAGGAAGTTTAGCTAAGAGTAAACCAATACCGAGATCCATCACCGTCCTACTATCAAAATAGTCGCAATTCTCCCTTTGATGAATAAGCGCGGCGATTGCCTGTGGTGATGACGACCTGGGCCTGGCTGATCTCGGGACACCAGGGAGCCGCAGTGCTGAACCAACAAAACTCCGAAATGATGGAAATTATGCTGGAGCCCGCACAACCACTGACTGCAAGCCATTCAAGTACTCAATTAAGTAATGGTTCTTACGTCATTCTGAGTCGTATAGACCATTGAATCTCTCATCAAGAAATTCCTCTTCGCCTGCGAAGCCACTTTGTGTAGTAGGGTTTAGAAGGCGGGGTACCGTTTTTTATAATGGAGTGTCCTGTATTATTTCCAACAATGGACAAGTGATATTTAAAAAAAAATTTCTAGCTTTGATTTTTTTCACATTGTCGCCATGGCGATCTGTTTCCCTCGCAACATTTTTTAAGCTCACATCGATTTCTGTCTAAGGGTAAACTAGAAACTTTATTTTTTTCTACTTGATCCTTCACCGCATCTATTGTGAGGATCTCAGCACTTCTTGAGTTCGATTCATTTTCCCCGAATTCGTCGTCAACAAGGCTTTTCGAATACCTCGTGTATTCTTCCTACTCTTGTTGAGCAAATACGAGATGTTACTTTATTCTTTATAAGTTGAGTAACACCTCGTGTTTGCTCAACAAGAATATGAAGAATACAGAAAGTCGGTCATGGTAATCTCGCGCATTGCTTGGACTGCTGCTTCGGAATTTCTTCTTATTTCTGAATGTGGTAGAATACTGGTCGAGTCGACTCTCCTTGCCTTCTTGGAGAAACCCGCACTAAGGCACTCCCACGTGAACTGGAGGAGAGTGTTCGGGCGGGGATCGATCTAGTTAGTGCCTTTGCTTCTTAATCGGCCGTGTCACTGAATAAAGTAAAGTACATAGAGGTATCTAACCTTTGTGCAGTTGGATTCGTAACAACTTTACTTTGTATTGTTGTCTTACTGATGAATTAACTACAACGTTGTTATTAAAGGATTTATTTACTCGGGTTACGTGATTCCGTGGATCCCGCCCTGTTGAGAATCTTGAAGGGTGATATTGACATACGGTTGTGTAGTGGATCACTTTTGCTAATGTCGCAGAAAACAACTAGTTTTTGGTTTCGGTCTCATGGTATATAGGAAATTGGGGAACTATCTAAAGCGCTCACTTTGTGGATAAAGTGGTCCGTTTGAGTAGAGTTCAAATGTCATGGCAAATGAAGTCTACTACCGCTGTAGAAAAGCCATTCGAAGGCATGAAGGTGATATTCAGGTACTACACATTGGTGTAGAACTGTTGCTGTACTCCTTATTTTCAGTTCCAGCCTAAAGTTCCACCTATTGATAGCTAGAGCACCCTCTGTCTTCAATATCATCATTTACACCTTTTCAAACTTAGTTCTACAAAAGCGGCCCAACTTCTACAAAATATAGTCCGACATTTGCAGCATTAGCTCCGCTTTACTGATAGCCAACATGACAAATATTGTCGCTTTCATCAAGATTTAACGCGTAAGTCTGCGGACCCCACCAACTAAGGTTTAAACAACGAACGTTTTCTTAAATATGAGGTAGGATCTATTAGGAGATCTGTCCTTATCTTACCCAGTGCTGCTATCCTCCCAGACATTAATGCAGTGTGTGTTTACTGTCCGATTTTTGTAATAATTCCAATGGATAATTTTATAGTTCTATTCCATCCAATGGGTAGAGGAGCTGTTATGGAATTTGTAGTTCTTCTGTAAGTGGTTCGGGTTCACTGGTATGGAATACAGCGATTCTACAAGGAAATCGATAAACTCAATCAGAGTTCGAATCGATAGCTGCGTTTCATAGACGAGAAAGCACAATTTTCGATCTCTTCAAGTGATTAGGCGTGATTTCGGTTTCTTAGACTATTAGTCAATCACATTTTAATCACTTCTTTATTTACTGCCTATTCTTTTTTCATGGCAGGGTACAATGTGAAATTCACAATGACACTGAGATATTTGCAAAAGTCCGGACCGCAGGTATCTGCGGTGGGAATCGAACCAGCTATTACCTTTTATACCTTGCCTTGAAAAAGAATTGTGATTTATACTACAACTTTAGCTCGACTAATCTAACGCCGATTTGTGCTCCCCAGATCAATCTCATTGACAGGTGATTGCTTATAGAATCTATAAGTTGACATGGTGTAGTGGTGAACACGTTAACCCACGGGAAGGGTAATAGTAGGTTCAGTCCCCACCGCAGACATCTATGGGTTGGACTTTTGTAAACATCTCAGCGTCATTGTGGCTGTATTAGACGATTATTTCTATATCTTCCGTTCTGTGTCTCTATAAACATATTTTGACAAGAACACATTTTTCTTTTTCTATAAGATTCCCTTTGAAGTCGAAGCTCAACAGTAAATATATTTCAGGTTGTTGCTTTTTTCGATATACTTAGTAATTAGAGGTACGGAAGTAACCCTAATAATCTCGTTTGAGTGCTGAAACCTACATGGACACTTGTAGGGTACTAGAGAGCTACAACAAGTTTTCGCACTGATCAACATCCTATAGGTGTAGAACAGGTGACATCGAATTTCTATGGTTCTTCTTTACCTAAATTAAAAAGACTTATTTCCGTCATAAGGGCGCGTGTGGTACAGTGGTTGGAGGCGTCACACACGTGGAATCGATCCCCGCGCCCATGGCCCACCAAGCTTTTCATTCCTCCGGGGTTGGCAAATTGATACCAGGCTTGTCTGGGAAGATAGCAGCACTGGGTCGATACATCGGTAGGCCACTGCGAGTCATCGTAAAAGCCAGATATGCATTCAGTCACCTCCAACGATAATTAATGAAGTCGCTTTGCATGGCGCATCCCTGAGGGATTGATCAACGCCGAGAGCTTTATCCTTTATCCTTTATTTCCGTCATCAGCTTACATTTTCAGTGCCTTAAATATAAGTTGGCATCTTTGATGTTCCTTTCTTTTGAAAAGTAAACCTGCTGCCTATGCGTGGTATTCTGTGTTAAAGTCGCGTCATAATAGAATTTCAGTACGCAGGTAACTCCCCATTTGTTATAGAGCGATGACGGAGGTTTATGGCTTGGAAATCTCTTCAAATGCTTCCGAATTTCCTTACGAGAAGAAATTTCCTTCCTTAATAACTCTTGGCGAACTAAAGGCATGTTTTTCAACTAACGAGTCGCTGTGTTGTGATTGTTCAGTGGGTATCCTTTTTCAAGCCCTGCGTATTGTTCCATATGTTTGCTTTTGCAGAAGAAACTAGAGTTGGTTGTTGGAGCTGCCTTTGAATCAATCCATGTCGAACTTCATGATGATCAGGGGAAGTTTGTGGCATCTTTAACTGATAACTCGAAGAGCCTGAAGGAGTTGGGAGTAAGAGATGGTAAGTATGGAACAAAGCTCTGCAGAAGGGTCGACAGTGTTTGTATTTATGGGTCTTCTTTGAATTATTTCAAGGTATGCGTATTCATGCAATCGACATCTCAGGTGAAAATGTGGAACTTCAGGATGATAGTATGGTTGAAAAGTACACAATGAGTGATGACAAATATAACAGTCGAAAAGGTTTACTTTCACTATTTCAATAACAATGGATTTGAAGGCTTTAATCGCTGAATATCGTTAAGATTGACCAAATAAGAGTACACTTTGAATGACTACGGTTTCATCCTATATGTAGTTTAATTCAATATACTGGGAAATAGTGGATCGAGGGTATAGTTCTCATTTCAAAACCGAAGGTTCCTTTCTTATTCTGATTGTTGTAGCACATACAAAGAAGTGAAGAAAACAGCTCACCATAAAGCTAGCGGTTTCGTAACCGGAGAGCGACATGCGGTTCAGCAGAAATTTGTTGAACAGATGCTTTCATGATATCAAGTTTAGTGCTTTTACAAGTGTCAAAGAATGAATTGTTAAGGGTAAAAGCTCTAGGTCTCTCGGCGTTGATTAATCCCTTAGGGATCCTCCATGGATTCGAGTTCATTAAGCATTGTTTGGGGGGGTGACTGAATGCATATCTGGGCTTTACAATGACTCGCGGTGGTCTACCGTTGTATCAGATCAGTGCTACTATCCTCCCTAACAAGTCTGGTACCAATTTGCCGACCTCGGAGAGGTGGAAGGCTCAGTGTGCCAGAGGCGCGGGAATCAATCTCATGTATAGTGCAGGGCGCTTGTGACCGCTGCTCCATATGCACCCTTTCTTAAGTGTATCACAAGTGAATACTTGTCTGTGGCAGCTTGAGCAAATTTATCGTGGAATAATTTTCACCAGAGCAGAGCAGTTAATCAGGGAATATGAATGTCCATGTTGTGTTTCAGATACTGCACGTGCATGGAAGAAAAAACTGCTTGCTGGAAATGCTGAGGATCGCAAACATACTGCTACTATGGAGTCGAACTACAAGGCGTCGGAAAAAATTAAGGTATGAAATATTGCTTTGGATGGTTAATGCTTTCGTAGGTCTTGCAATCTTTTCTACTTTGAACATGGCGAAGATAAAATTCGTTACATTGAAGGTTGGCGACCGATGTGAAGTGCAACTCCGAAATTGTATGCCTCGTCGTGGTATAGTCTCATTCGTTGGTGAAACTGAATTTCGTGAAGGCCTATGGGTTGGTGTTACATATGACGAACCGGTGGGAAAAAACGATGGTGCTGTATCTGGTGTCAGGTGGGTAAAGAATGTGGTCTCACCTGTTTAATTGCAAAAAAATGGACACTATGTATAACACAGTGGGCATAGCATGTTTAGAAAAAAGCAGTGCCGAACTGGTTCTCAGTATGTATGTGTTCATGGATCTCACGAAATAGTTTGAAAAAATTGTTTTCTAGTGTTTCGTTAAACATTCACCCGGATCACAGAACAATTCGTTTCCTCTGCAACAGGAACACTTAGAAACCGAAGCTAGTTTTTCAACAGCTACTGATGTGTTTTTCAATGACTGGGGTACTTGAGGAATTTTGAGAGCTTGGTAAAAGGAACTTTGCTCCATCTAGAGTAAATGTGATTTTCTAGAATGGTTGAAGCATTTCTAAAGTTGTTTATAATTAAAATTACCTATGCAGGTTTGGCAGCTGCAATACACGAACGATGCGTGAACGAACATAGTCAGTCATTCTGCTTCATGAAATTAAACGTTTTGAATTTATGAGCCTTAAGGTGGAGAAGTGAGGAAGATCCGATTCGTGGACTCCAGAAAGTCAAACGTTTATATTTATAGAATAAAATAGGTTATATATGTAGTGGAAACTGCAAATTTATTCGTGAAGGTTGTTTCAACTAATAAGGTTCATCATGGCTTGAGATATATTGATTTACAATTGATAGTTGTTGACACTTTCGCTTATGACAATTTACGTCAAACTTTACTTACTTGGGTACTTGGATGGTCCGTCCTCACTGGTTGAGCAGGCCCCAGCATAATTTGCACTTTTTCGGGTTTTATTGGTTTAGCCATTGCGGTTCCCTGGAGTCCCCAGGTCTGCCTAGCTAAGATCTGCTCCAGATGGTCACCACCATGGGCGGTCTTCTATCAAATGAGAGATTTGCCACTATACGGCTAGTTTAGTATCAGGACGGTGGCGGGTCCTGGTATTGGCGTCCAAGGTCCTACCAGAATCTACCAGAACTTCGGACTTTAAGTGTAAATATTAGATGGGGATGGAATTCAATCGGGTTCTATGGTTGCCCTGGCATATGCTCTGATTAATCATATCGACCCTAACAGTGATGTAAGGAACATTTCAAATCTGGTCGAAGAAAGATGTCGACGCGTGAGCAAAGAATGGTATCTCACTTGGCAGGAGAAATCCGTGAACAGCTCATGAAGACGTGGTTATCAGTTCTTATCATAGGAAATGAATTAACAATAAAAGTGATAGAAATAAGTAAACCACGATATGTTCCCTGCAGACTTCGTTGCAGTTTAAATGCACAGATTTCGGCTAAGCTTGCTAAAGTGTGTTTCGCATGACGGAGAACACCGATATCTCCAGTTAAAATTTAAGATGACTCAGCCACATCATATTTTCTTAGCTCCGGAAACTTTAAAACAACGTCGTCAATACTGTCCAACATAACTTTATGTAAATTCAGTTTAATCATACTCTAAATTGTAACACAAGTCCACAAACTGTGAAGGAGTCAAACTGGAAACCTTTTCATTAAAGATCCTCTCATCATAGTGTACAATTAAGCATCTGTTTGTCTTTTAGGTACTTTCATTGCAATGATAAACATGGAGGTTTCGTAAGACCAGTCGACGTTGTTGTTGGCAACTTCCCACCATTGGGAATCGAAGAGAATATGGTAGAAATTTGAAGTATTACCTTTCACACCACATGTTATTCTGAGATACCACTCTGCTTTGACAAGTCATTTCTTATGTCGAATTCGTGAACTGCTGTCCAACCAATAAGCTTTCAATACACATCTCCATCTATATGTACAATTTATTAAGCAGCTAATAAAACGTGGCAAATGTGTATCATGCAGAATGATGGTATGACATTCCACAAATATATGGTACTTGGGAAAGATTCATTTATGCTTTCATGTTTTCAAACGACTTAGTTCACACTTAATGCACCGCTTTGAGACTGACGTTTAGGAAGGATGGTTTAACATTGAACGTACTTTACAAGTAAACAGACATATTATTGTAATATTACTAGAAGCCACAGGGCACACGTACATAAGCATTTCAGTTGCGATGAGTATGGTGGATCCAGATGGCAATTCTTCGTGGAACACAAAGTCAGATTGACAATGGGCACACATAGGTACACATAGATACATGAAAGCTAATCATATCGACCCAGTTGATGCGCCTTACTGGTGAGAGGTACATATATGACGTGTTCGATCACCTTCTGTGTTACACTGCCGTCAACTTTGTCCACTTGTAAGAAGACCTGTAAGAAAATCTTGACCAAAAGTAAAAATTCTATTCAAGGTTATTGCCATTATTAGTCTCAGGGATGAAAGGAAAATAAATTAGCAATCCGTGTTTAGATTTCCTTGATTGTGACGTAGTTGTTTAATATTTACCTTACCCAACGTCGATAAATCTATCGGGGAGAATTAGTTCTCTTCAGTAGATGAGGAATGCCTTGTAATAATCAGTGGATCACTATTGGATTAGTTACCTTAGCCAAGGATATGTCGCCTACAATTACTTTGTTTTTCAAGTATTTTGCATATACTAACCTGATTGCCACCTTCCTTTCCAACAGGTATCAACATTCGTCCTCCGTCGGCCAATTGCTCAACGAGCTAAAAATAATAGAACAAATCCTCCTAGCTCACTATTTGAGACTGTTTCTATAGGTTTCACTTGTTTCTATGCTATGAGAATAAACTTTTAAAGAGTTTCCCAAACACTAATTCCACTTTCAAAATTTCATGGGAGTTTTCATCCATTCTCTTCTATTTTGTTTCCATTTAAACAGGTTGCTATGGTGGGGTATTGCTCACACTACTGTACTATTTCCAGGATTCTTATACTCTTATACGTGAATACATCTATACAATACATCTTATACTTACAGGTTTTGGTACTGTCTCGGCTGCTGCCCCAACATGTATGGCGTTGTACTTGTGATCTATCGGGTATCCTTTACGGCCATCACCCTTAACAAGGAAAAAGTACTGGTATATTTACATAACATTCAACATCCTGTAGATAGCATTGGTACTTTTAAAGCATAAGATACCATAGGAGAGAAAAAGCAGGATTGCTAATCCTTTTTTGGGTTAACTAATATAAGACATTTCAGAATGTGAAACAGAAATATTGCCACTTACTTCAACAAAAAGAACTCTTCCACTATCAAGCAAGTCAGAGTGATTCTTTCGCGTGTTCTCCTTGGCTAACTCTACCAGCTCCGGGATGTGATCGATACCAACCACTTTTCCGTTTTTACCAATCTGTAACTGTAAGTTTTAAACTCAAAGACAAAAAGACCAATATTAAGAGATTGTTAACCTTTTATTTGCTGCCCATTACAATTTCCATAGTAGGGTATGATGTGAAACACAACCAAAATTATACTGAGATATTCGCAAAACTTGGACCCCAGGCCAGATCAAACTATGATACCCCTTCCAGGGGGTTGTGCATTAGACACTACACCACGGAGGCCCTTGTTCTCCGTTCCTCTCAGCTGGTTTTCTACCTAACGCTGTCATTAGCAATCATCCGTCAATCACTAAGAGATTTTTTTAGAATTACTTTTAGACATGATGTCTCCTTTCGGAGATTACTCACCATGATTGCCATGCAAACAGTTAGATAACCAGAACCGGAGCCTACATCCAACGCATACGCACCATCAACGAGGTGATTTTTCAAATGTTCTAACGAGGCGGCGTGCTGTAAAGATTAAAGATTTGATTAAGATTTTAAACACAAACAGCTTTTGTTCATTCAATCTAATTAGTTAGACTGGAAGTATCCAAAGTATTTGATTAACCCTCAATTCTCTGGATAGTTTTCAAATGAATGGGAAGTAGAAATATGGGTACAGTGTGGAAACAAAGTTCAAATGCAGTGTTAGAGTAACGTGATCAAGAAATCCTTAGCAAACAGATCTGGCAAATTTGGGGTTCTCTCAAAATTCACGAAACCTTCCGAAACCTCTAATATTAGCAAGAACCAGACTTCAAGAAGACCGATAGCGCTAGCAAACTTGCATCACTAACCGTTTTTGATCAAGACCATATATGAATCCCGTTCCTGACTACCCTAATTGGAATTCGATGTTCTTTTTTTAAAGCCAAATTTTCTGTTTTTAATGGGGCCACCATATAGCAAGCTTCGCGAAGAAGCGAATCTCTTTTATGGAATATCTTTTCCTTTTAATAAGCGTAAACGAATATTTTGCTGAGTGGAATTACTCCTACCCACCCAAACGATTTCCCGCTTCATCGTGGTTGAATAGTGTTACCTAGTGTCGAACTAGAATTTGTAATGGGGTTCATTTGAAAAGATTTCAGAAGTGTCGTCAAGACGAGAAAAATCCTACATTCCCATCCGGGCTTACAGCTAAAGGTAAACTAGTACCCGTAGCCTCTGCCATTTCATCAGCAGCGCTTACAAGCTCATGATTACTTGAAAAAGCCCAAGTGCCGTCTTCGATAGTTCATTAAAACAACTTTACTTATCCACAAAATTACCAATTAGGAGGAAATTTTGCGAAGTTCCACACTAATTTCCACGATTCCTAAAGACGACCCATGCAAGCATGCAAATAATTAGAAATTTATTTTCGCCTATTTTTCTTTAGGATGATGACAAAACAAAGAAGTACTGGAGACTAAGAAGTGTAGTTACTACAGTTACATATAAAAGGAAAAGGATAAGACACTATATGTAGGAAGGCATGCACCATTTCGTTATAAAGTCGTTGAGAATAAAGAAACTAAGTAGTCCTACCAGGAAGTTCTTCGTCTAGGCCAATAACACTTTTACCTCTTTCCAATATCTGATTTTTTCACGTAGAGTATTGAAAACTAGCCATATGAGGTGCAGAGATGGTGGCATTCCATCCAATTCCTTGTGGTTGATCCCTATAAGGTGATACCGGTGCGAAATCGGCACGGTCAACAATAAGCATAGCATCACGAACACGATCCGACGTGAATATTCTGCCCTCTGAAGGATACCAAGGTCTCGTTAAGACAAGCACTTCAAGTATTACCTAGGTAAATATCTAAGTAATCAAAGCAATACAAACTAGAATACGCTGAAACTCATCCCATGTGTGATGAATGTACTTCGACAGGAATAGGACAAATATTTCCCAACTTTTAGGAAAACAGTCCAGCATGTATTTGATTTAGACAAAAGGTGTTAAAAATTTAACAGTCTTTCAAGCTCTCATAGGTACCTAAATCGTAGTCAGGGTACTTCTGTTCAAGTATTGCTTATGAACAACGTTCCAGTAGTTGGCAGACAAAATCTAACGCCAAGCGGAGGTATTTTACGAAGGCACCAGATCACTCGCAATAAAATCGAACTTTCTCTTGCCTTATAAAAGGTGAAGAAGCAAAACATTTCTCATTTTAGTGAAACAACCGTTGTGTTTTGAAAAAAGGTATGGCTTTAGTGGGTTCAAGCATTTTCATCCCTAATGTTCATAGTCATGATCTGTCTGAGTTTTATTGTACCATGTTCCTAATTTATCAGAGACGACTATAATCGTTTAGTCACCTACAATCAAATCATCCACTGAGTCGCAGTCAAATAATGGTTGAGCACAGAGTTCCCAGAATCGACTTTCTATTAACCTCGGCACTGTTTTGGTAAGTAAACATATGCTGTATAACAACCTCGTGATTGCTGAGAAAGAAAATTGAACATAAAAGCAACACCAACTTGTATCATAGCGCTCGGTGTTAGCTATCAGTTGTTAACTTTAAATGAAACCTGACTTTGTAGATTTCGTACCAGCTCCTCATTGCTGTTGCCACTGGATCGCCAAGCCATTCTGAGGTCCGAAAATACTGCTTCTGTAGTTCGTTGCTTTAAACGACGTAATACAGTGGCTGCTTGCTGTAATGGGAAGCGCTTCTCCGGCATCAACGTGTTAGCGGTGACGAGTGTTATAATCAGTACAGTCTGCATTAGAATCGCATAACGACATTTGTCGAAAAGTCTGACTGAGCTTCTCAGGCATCGATGCATTGCTAGTGCTCGATCGGGATTTTGGCGCTGTCAGACAAGAGCTGAACGAGAACTGTTACAGGAGCGGCAACTAAAAAATTCTTCACTGGATGTGTTTACGTGTGAAACTTTTTCTTCCTGACTATGACTAACACTGAATCAAAAATAGCCTCTTCTGCAAAAAAGTGCAGAATCGAAGCGGTATTGGACGACCATAACACCCAGGGAGAACCAACTGCAACTTCTCATTGTTGGTGGTCGGAGTGAAAACACCAGATGGATATTCTTCAGCTCTCTTAAAACCTTATAACCCAACTTTCCACTATCCAATTATCAAACTGTTGCAGCGAGATCTGGCGTTTTTCCGGATACAAACTCGGATGGTTGGTTGGTTAGAGGTCCACACTGAATTGCCTGCTCTCTAAGTGATAAAAAGGATAAAATCTACAAGATAATTCAACAATGATGAGTTCGTATTGTCACTACATGTGTTCTTCAACAGTAGTTAGAAAGTATATTTATGAAGACATCAGAATGCTACTCTCTAATTTATA
Organism: Angiostrongylus costaricensis; assembly: GCA_900624975.1. NCBI lineage: Eukaryota > Metazoa > Nematoda > Chromadorea > Rhabditida > Metastrongylidae > Angiostrongylus > Angiostrongylus costaricensis. The sequence goes on along the minus strand of UYYA01004060.1, from coordinate 20,533 downwards.
CCGCTCTCGTTTCGCTGAAGGACAAAACAGACAGAATCAGATTATTACAACTAGCCATTAATCCACACCGATATCCAAGTTAACGCTAGATTTTAAGCTTTAAATGAACATCGCAGGTTTGGGATAGTCTAGAATATATGTATTTAAAACAACTGTAAACGATCCAGTCTTGCGCTGACGACATTCAATGAGGGGGAGGATAACGGAATTCTGCAAAGGACAAGAAGAAGATGGAGGCCTCATATAAGACCACTTACAAGATAGACGACTACAAATTTTGCTATTTTCGTGAACAATGGCAGGAACGAATGCGAAGTTGTACCAGTGCTTGGATTAGCAGCAAACAGGCATGGTATTCACTTACAAAACAGCAAACCAATATGATTTCACCAAGTGGTGTGAAAAAACTGGGCCTACATATTCAGAATGTCTCGGGCATTATCATTCTTCTACTTTCAATCCTCCATATGGATAAAGTGAAGGACATCATACTAGCTTAACAAGTTGCGCTGTGCCTACTTTCTAGTAAACAAACCCTCATCAAGTTCTTGAAAATCTGTTCCCGACGTGGAAGGCGAATAGATGTTTCTATAGATCAACAATTCGACAAAGTACTACAGTTGGAGTACTAGACAACATACTTAGTAGTACAAAGATGCACAAGAATCCTGCTCGATATGGCAGTACACCAATAAATAAGAATATCCAGTATAAGATAAGAAAGATATGAAGTGTAGGAAACACTACACACACCTGAGTACTAGTACAAAGTATTATCATGGAGAATATGTATATAACGATGGTTATAAGGGACAATGCCGACCAATAACTATAGACTAGAACTAGAATAGAAGAAAAATATGACCATGCATTCGACCACCGTGTTTCAGAAAGGACCGAAGCAACATGATGATGGATATTTTGATATGGTCCCGACAGAAAATAAACTAACCGAATCATAATTGAAGTTGTACGGAGGAAGAACTTTCGGTAGGAACTTTTGAAGAAAACCACATACCAGTCTAACCCTAGTAAGTAAAGGACCATTGTAAATGTTGAGCGGACTCCATAAAGCGATAGAAGACATTATGCTTTCGTATTTCATCAATGAAGACTAAATTGACAGCGCAAAATTCAGGTCGGACACTAAGAAATGCAACTCTAAGAACCGTCTCAAGAATAATACTGAAGTAAAGAAAGAACTCAAGGAATTTGTAACATAGTCGCGAATTAGGATAGTTGGTCCGTAATTGCACGCGATCTTTGATGATTATCGCCACTTAGTAAAACATTTAAACCGTATTCGTGGATTCGTGGTTTCACGATTCGGGGACGGTCTACGGGTTCGACTTTTACACGTGCCTGTATGTGGCGAGAATATTCAGAAGAAAATCGGCACACTTCGCGGCTGTTATAGAAGATTTATCAACTGATCAGCGTAGACAGCGTTGACGACGAAAATCTAACTACCACGACCTCGTCCGTATCCTGAGCAATGTGAGTGCTGTTTTATCAAGATTTTGTTTCTGTTAGTTTCTGGAGTAGTATAGCTAAAGATGCTATACGCATATTGTTAGGGAGGCCCAAATTTTCCCGTGACATAGTTGGAATTAGTAGGAACATACACGTATTCATGTTTTTGGTCCACATGCTACACCTCTCGTTCCGTTGATGGTCGAGTGACTCGAATAGGCCTAAGTAAATCTTCATTTTTCCCTGTTGCGTCCAAGAGTAGCCCAGTGGGTTCTGCTCGCTCTAGGGACTCGTCGAGCATCATATCTTTCTTTTAGGATTTTCGTGAAGAACTCTGGCCATCGGGTCGGTGGTCTTCCTGCAGCAAGTTTGACATCCCGAGGAATCCAGTCACTAGCGACTACTGTCCTTCGGTTGTCGTTCATACGCATTACGTGTCCGGCCCACCTTTTGCGACATGATTTTTGACGTAGGTTGAAGCATCGGATCTCCTCCTTCGCTTTCGTAGTATACAAGATACTCCTAGCATCATCCTTTCGACTGAGCGTTCCATAGCGCTGAGTTATTTTCATCCACTCCTATGTTGTCCCATTTCAGTGTTCGCATGACGTTCTTAAGGGTAGCGCTAAGTAATTTTGGCGAGATGGTATCGCCTTACCTGTCCTCTCTTCTGGCGTCGATGTTAATATCGTTGAAGACTGGTCATATTTTGGTTGTAAGGTTTTCAAAAAGCTGACGAAGAGTCTTTGTATACTGAGTATGGACGTACTGACAATCCAGAGCTTCCATAACTGCTTCTATCTGAACTGTGTCAAATCTTTTCTTGAATTGATGAAATTGAGACAGAACGGTTTCTTGTACTCTCACTGTATTTGAATGAATCTTGTTATCGTATGAATGTGGTTCGTAGTATTGAATGTTTTTTAAAATCCTGCTTACTTATATTGCTGTCCTTCGTTCAGTATTCTGTCAGACCTGTTTAAGATCACTTGAGCGAAAAGTTTTCAGACGACAGTAGGTTGGGCGATATTGCAGACGTCATTGAGCTTACTCTTCTTGAACAATAACCAGGTATTACTGGTCTCCATTGAATAGAAGCCTTGTATTCTGATAAGTAACGTGTGAAGAGCCGAACCAATGTGTTTATGAGGACTTGTGGAAGATTCTTCAGGTCTCCAGATCTCATACTATCCGGACATGGTGCTGTTCTATTTTTCACCGACGAAACAGCATGTTGCATTTCGGAAGGGAGATCCGACAGGACCTTTATTTCGTATGAGTGCACGAGGACGTTGCTACTGAAGAGATCCGAGTAGTAATCGTAAATGATATTCTCCGTTGCCTTTCTCGATGCTGCAAGTGTTCTGTCTGGGCGTCAGAGTGCAGTCGCCTTGGCTTTGTAATTGGCGAAGTTTCAGTGGACTATGCGAATGCTTTTTGTTTAGATAGATATGAAAGCTAAAAAAAGAATTGAAGAAGATGGGAAAAATGCGCAAGTAGATTTATGTGAACACTTCCGAGCGTAATTAGAACTGGTGTTCGTACCTAAACTGATAGAAAATCTTTCATTTATCAAGGTCCTTCCCGATATTTTCAAATTGACTCATCAATTTTGTGTAACAGAAAGCACGGAGTTACCATTAAATTCGATTTTTCCAATTGTGTCTTATTTCTTCCCCTTTTTACGCGACTCGACCACGTATTATGCAGGTCGCAGCACATCTCTAATTCTATTCGTTTCATCGCATCCATCATCCATGAAAATCTTTGGATTTGGGTGTAGGGTGAGCTTTCATGATGCGCCACATTCGTCCTTCTTCATGTGGTAAACATATATATATATATATACATATATATATATATATATATATGTGTGAAAGATTTTATGAACCTAGTGAAGTGAACTTAGATGAAAGAACTAAGCTTCATTAGAACAAGTAAAATTGAACTCATTTGTAAAAAATAGTCATCCTTAACTGAAATGCTTACTTGGTTGTATACTTGGATGGCTCGTCTTCAGTGGCTGTGAGGACCCCAGCGTGATTTCCATTTGTTTTTGAGTTTTGCTAGTTAAGCCACTGTGGTTACCTAGAGTCCCGAAGTCAGCCTAGCCAAAGCCTGCCCCACGTCCTCACCACCAAAGGCAGTCGCGCAGCCCTTATGGATCAGAGCGAGATTTGCCATCATGCGACTAGTTTGATGCAAGGATGGTGGCGGATCCTGGTATTGGTTTACTCCTAGCTAGGCTTCCTGATGGAAACGCCGCACTCCTTAACTTGGGAGACTGGTGGGGATGGATCACTCCTCTGTACATCGCAGTCCGGCACCCAGGAACACCTCCCAGCCACGATGAGATGGTAAACCGTTGGGAGGTGCTTGAAGTAGCCAAGCAAAGGTTATGTATTAGTTAGTTCTGTCTGGGAAGTAATACATGTCCTTGTCCCGTCATCGTATGAGAGAACTGAAGGAAGACTAATGCGAATATGTACTTGTCATATCTGCGCCAGATCGACTTTGTCTTTCCATGTACATGTAAGCATATCCATGTGTGAAGAAGTGGGTGTGTTTGCGTATATGCGGATTACGTCCTCCACGTCAATCTAGCTAAATGCACTAAGTAATTAAAAAGTGTCTTGAAATACAAAGTGATTTAAGATCACCTTCAAGTGATATATTTCCACTTTTACTCACGGGGAACTCGACAAACTACGTATGGTTGCAGCCAGTCCCACAAGAGACTTCTGGTATTTCTCTTACTAAAGTGTGTAGAAACAAAAGACTTCATGCTTAAGACCGCTAAGACAGGAACGGTGACTTTGTCGCCAAGTTCTACTTTCAATAGCTCATTTCGTTACTTTCTAGTGAAGTTTTAAAATTTGTTGTCAGTGGAACATACTGATTTTGACGAAAAGAGAACGACTTAGACTGTTGATAAATCAACCAAAGAAATCGTGTTTACTTTGAGTGCAACTGCTTAGTTTTATGTCGCTGTTACTAAGAAATATCGGATAATACTGTCAATTCTTTGCCATGACTTCATATATGTTTGACTTAGAGCACACACATGCACACAGCCAACTATGTGGTGTTAATCCGAGTTGCGGTCCCGGACGTACGGATCGACATCAAATCACATATCGGACACCAATCCTATCTAGCCTCGATTAGCGTAAAGCGTCTTCAAAAGCTAACTCTTCACTATTATGCTGAGATATTTGTAAAACTTAGGCCCTAGGCCAGATCGAACCGCGATTACCCTTTCCGTGGACTCACATGTTACGCACAGCTCCACTCGTTCTGCTTTTCTCTCAGCTAATTCTTTATTTAAATCCAGTTTAGCTGAGGCTATAGTCGAAATCACTGTATATACATTGTGATTTTAGCTCTTCACTCTTATTTCGGGTTATTACAGACTCCTAAACAATAAAGTCGATGTTAAATCTTATGCGAGACATTAAACCTATTTACGGCCACTAAATGTGTGAAGCTCATTTTCCGGAATTTTCCGGGCGTCACATCACTCACTATCTCTATTTAGATAATTCACTTGTCGTAGCACTGGGCTGGCGACTAGCGCGACAGCACTCCGATAGCGCATTACTCATTGCCCCGCCCATATAGCGAATAATTGCGACGGAGGGAAGAATTAGTTGGGACGGATGTCGAGCATCAATGCGCGAACACAGCGTTCTGCATCCAGTACTCAGGTGTGTATCTTTCGACCTTCGTTGTTTTTCTCTGCAGAAATGGTCACTTACGTCTCACAATCGGAACAGTTCAAAACAATTTTAAATCAATGATCGTTTTGATGGCAACGTTTTGTGATTCATTTGAGAGCAAAATATAAAATAAAGGATTTGAAAATCTTCCAATTCTCCCAAATATGCAGTTTCTTGTTGGGGAGTTTCTGCAATGTTCTGCGTTCGAAATGGTATTTTGATGTCATTCGAATCACGTTTGTCATCATTACAGGTTACCTATACGATGATGGCCATTGTGACCACATGTGCCATTATAATAGGCAGTAGCTACAAGGAATATGATTTGTATAGTTTAGTTTCCGACCGATTTCAAACAGACAACTACACCAGTGCCCGTCTATGAATACAGTGTCAACGAATTTATTGTCGATCTTCGAACTCACGAAGTGACATCGACTCAAGGAACGCTCCGAAAAAGAAAAGTACGAACTAGTAAGGAATTGTGGTTAAATGTGGCGTAACAGTTTCAGGAGTCTCAATCTTACATGCTGGTAGGGTTGTGTGATTTACTTGAAGAATCTACAGCTGGTTTGGATTGCCTCAATATCCTACTTCAATTTGTATGATTGAGGCATGATAGTCACGATTTCTTCGATGTTACCATTTGGCATTAATTTATAGCTGAACGACCTTCTTCATTCACGATGGGAAGAGGCAAAAGGCAAGAACGCATTCAAATATGGCCTCAATTGTATGTACAAATTACTTGACGGTCGATACAATCTTTCGATGCAGGTACGTCGTTATTGTTGCTGTTATTAGTATTTTTACTATTACTACTATTATCTTCGTATTTTTGTTGAGCAAACGCGAGGTGTTACTATTTTTCTGAAGAAGGCGAAATCCGCCGAAACGTCAGCTTAATCGTGAACAAAGAATAGTAACACCTCGCGTTTGCTCAACAAAAATACGAAGAAAATCACTTGATCAATGTCGAGGTTAATAGAAAGTCGGTCGTGGCAGTTACTACTATTATCGTTATTACAATGTTAACCCTTTTATTAACTGCCTACTACAATCTTCGCGGCAAGGTATTATGTGAGGGGCAACCACAATTATGCTAAAATATTTGCGAAACTCCGGACAGCAAGTGTACGCGGTGGGGATCGAACACGCTTTTAGCTTTTCCGGGGCAAACGCGTTTACCAGCAGACCATGCGCGTCTCTTGTTTCGTCTTTCGCTGAGCTAGTTTTCTCTCTGCTAGTGCCTGTTATTGTTATTGTTGTTACCGTTACTGCTTTAACTATCGTGCGTTTTCTTCTGTAATGTGGTTTAATTGTTTTGATTTTATATTGATTTGATGTTGAATCAACATGTGTTTAAATTGTTGAACTTACGAGAGGTTGATAAGGATCTTTAAGTTTCTGAGTACTTTAAGTTTAAGTGGTAAGTCTTTATCAAACTGGTGTAAGTTCAACAGTTTAAACACATGTTGGTTATTTTACTACCTAGGTTAAATGACAGCTGGTTTCAAAATTATGTCGTCAGTATTCGTGCTTATAGATTATGAGCCTTTATCACCAATGGCCCTTATATGATAGGTTTTTTAACAGGTGAGGGAACGTAATATTTGATTGCCCAGAAATGACTGTTCGCCTTAAACAATTTCATCACTACTAGTTTTCGGATGACTAACCCATGTGAACATTAACGTATCAAATATCTAGCGAAGTGGTTGAAGGCGCTCTGCAACACACACGTGGAATCGATCCTTGCGCTCATGGCCCACCAAGCCTTCCATCCTCCCGGAGTGGGCAAATTGGTACAAAACTTATCTAGGAGGATAGCAGCACTGGCTCGACACATCGGTAGGCCACCGCGAGTCATTGTAAAGGCCAGATATGCATTCAATCAGCTCCAAACCATGCTTAATGAAGTTAAATGCATAGTGCATCCCTCAAAGATTGATCAACGCCTGGAACTTTATCCTTTCTTTTATTTAAACCTGTGTTTTTTCAATGTTTCTCTAAATAGCATGAATATAATTGACATTACAGTGCTTTTGAGCAACAAATCTAGTTTCCTTTTGTCTCATGTCTAGTCCGGCACGGAGGTATTCTTATGAAACCTATGGTTCGATGAAGTTGTAGTTACTGAAGAGACACCTCAGCGATGTTCTAGTCAAGTGAAATGAGACATACTGATATTTGATACGTTAATGTTCACATGAGACGAAATGAAAGTCCGTCTTGTTAAACCCGTAATGTAATATTGATACTTTTTCGTATTTGCATATTATAGCTTAAAATCTCTGACTTGAACAGCGCGAAACTGTGGATTGATTATGATTAATATCCTTTTCTCGTAGAAAGTGCTATCACAGACTGCTATCATAAATTCTCTCAATGATGAATATTCCAGTGATTTGTGTATTCGTTAAGAAGTACTTTAAAAGTTGGTTTTTCGAGGGCAGATCACACCGTGCACTATTTCGAGTATTACTTTGTTTCGAGATAACTCTAATGTCATAGACACAATAAATTGGGGATGTAAGCCATGGAATGTTCGCATCTTGCAGTTGAATGTCGAACGCGGTGAATTACGAAGAAAGCCAATGCGGTTTAAGAATATCAGGGAACCTTTCAATCATCTTCGATGGAATTTCACAAAATTACCTGAGAATGAGGTAAGTAGGCGTGTGTAGTAAGTTGATATGCTGAGGTGTGATCTGACTGCAGGTGTAATTTGCACATATACCCTGACCACACATCTGCAGATCCTTCTCTATCTGCGATGCGAGGATCGCCCAATCACCCATGACGCTCTTGATCGCCACGTGATAGCAGTGAACGCAAGTCCACTTGAAAGGGACCACAGTCTCATCATTCCATCAATAAACAGGTGTTTACCGCAGGTATCATCACACTATAATCGATTGGTAGTAGAATCATTAGTAACCAGCTTACTCGTGGCGCATTTATATGCGCTCATCATCAAAGGATTATTTTAGGTTTTGACGCCGACAGCTATACGAATAGCCACAGATGTTATGCTTCTTACAGCCGATCATTCGTTCAACATATTGTTCAACAGCTTGCTAGGACAAGCCTCAATCAATCACCTTCATTTACATTTCCTATACTGGCCATACGAAAGCGATTTAATCAACAGGGTAATCAGTATTCTATGCTAAAATTATTACGTTATACCATGTATAATTCAAATAAGCCATTCAGTGTTAGCGCAGTATAGTAACACAAGCACCATTGCAATCGAACAAGTTTTCGGACTAATCCAGACCTCCATCCATTCATTACATATCGACTGTTAAGAGACAATGTATAAATAATGAATTGCTGATTTTCCTTCGTACTGCCACTGAATTAATTAAGGGGCGTTCATTAAAGCATTAAAAGTTCATCAATCCCCTTCGGACGCTTCATGCACTAAAGTAGCGTGTAGGCGATTGAATGCATATTTGCCCTATACAGCGACTTCTTGGGAAATACTCTTTTATGGTTCAGGGTTTTTCGTCCCAGACAAGCCTGATATGATTTTTCTGAGACTGATAGGATGGAGAGCTTGAATAATTAAGCGCGCGGGATCGAACGAAGTAATACGCGGTATTCCGGAACACTTATAACCATTTGCGCTGTATGCGCTCCTTCAATAAATAAACACATTCAGTCCTTATGCTTGACCCAGACAGCATAAAGTTGGTGTGGCTGCTCGTCTTATTATTTTATTAAACTTTTCCTTCAGCGGTTTGAATTACTAAACGACTCGTCCGAAGTTTACACCATTGAGCCTCCAAATTGGCTTTGCAACGCGTTCGCATTTCAGTTGACAACACTAGACGAATACGACTGTTTTCAAAGGTATGAAGTTTGAATACGTGAAGATAAATAAGATTTTATTTTCAAATTGAGTAAGTTTTTATTGTAGTAGATATTTAGAACGGTAATCCTATAGGTCCAATAGCAACTTTTCGTGCCTATGTTGTTGCTTTTTCTTTTAAGGGATTGCATAAGCACAGGGCTAAACAAAATCTCTCTTCCAATCCTAAGCTATTCGCAGCCACATAGACCGCCTTAGAGTTCAACTTTCTCGACGATTTTGTTATAGCGTTGTAAACTCCAACGTGGAGGCGATGAGGAACCGATAGTTCGTTTCAGAGAGATTTTGTTCGCGCACAAAAGCGGGGTGTGAGGATATGAACGAAGCGAAGACACACGATTTGTTGCTTGAACTTCCATTTGGAAAAGAATGAAATGATGGGGTTGTACAGAAAAGTCTACATCGAGTGTTATGAGACTCAGTAAGGTACTCGTTATACATCACTACAACATAGATCAATAACGAACCAGTGGTTATATCTTACAAAAGTTGGTAAAGGCAAGTGACTGCTGCTGACTGCGACAAAGAAAGCGACACTGCGAGAACATGTGGAATAACGAGTATGAAAAGGCTGTTTAAATCTGTGTGACACAACAGATTCTTGAGAGGGACTATCGTAAATTTCTATGGGGCGTTTATTGATGCGTGCTAAGACGTGTTATCATGTGAATGGATCGAAATGAGAAATCACTCGCTGTCTGCAATTCACAATACTGATACCTCAAGGCAAGAGACAGTAAGTGCTGGTTGGGTTTCTATTCTCGTCAAGAAGAGTTTATCTATGGACATTAACTTCTTTAAATCACAGACGCCTCGAGTCAGAAAGTCACACTTCGAAAAACGGGGTTGATAAGAGCATAAGAGGCTTTTGGAGTTAATCCTGAAGACCAGGAGCATTCAGAAGATTATTTGACTTTCAGACGTGAATATTCATAGTGGAAAATACCATAATCGTGTGCACCATATTATCACTAATCAAACGTTTTTCTAACGGTTGTTGGTATGATTCCAACAATTCTAATAGGATCCAATCATTGGCTTAGCGCAAGACTTGTTTTTATCGGAAATTAACGAGGGATATGAATGGCGAATTAGCTAGGGGACATCTGGCTACACAAACTTTCAAGCTAATACAACAGCTTAGTGTTGTACCTAAGGTTTTGTAACAACGTGAGAAATGACAGAAGAGCAGTAGTTCTGAAGCTAAAAAGCTTAGAGGAGGAACATCAATGTCCGCGGGTGCTCCGCCAATTAGACCAGGAAGATCAGCATGACAACTTTCCAACATCCACATAAAACAGTCACTGCATCTGGGAAGATAATGTAGGTCTCCCAGTTCCATCTTTTAAAGCGGGTCATTCATTAGTCAATATATTCTAAAGGTAATATATATGCAATGTATATGTTTACTGTGTAGTGTATATATGCATGTTAAGTATAAATATACATTATATACATACATATATGTATACATTTATATATGTACATGCATATGTATATATACATATATGTATATATATATATATTACGTATATAACGTACATAGGTTTTATAAGATCTTAACATCCTCTTTATATATATATATACATATATATATGTACATTATATATACATATATGTATACATTTATATATGTACGTGCATATGTATATATACATATATGTATATATATATATATGTATATTATATATATGTATATATATGTAACATCGTGCGTGTATTTTCGTTAAAAATCAAGTATGTTATCGCATCGTCGAAAAGTCGTCTATCAAGCGCCGAGCTCAAAGTGGCTAGATCCATCAATCTGGAGCACACTGGCCTACTCGTCACAAGTACCTATCGAGATACGATGTGCCTATTGGGAACTGGCGATTAGTTAATACTACATCGAGAATTTTCGCATAATATCTTGTGTATGTCTTCGAACTCTGTGCTAGTTATCTTTAAGGAAACCAATACCACATTGAACGATGAACAGTCTACATGATTACGAGACCTGTCAAAGATAGTGAGAGAATAGGAGAGTTTAGGAGCGTGTAGCGCAGCACTACATATCGTATCGATCACTAGTTCGATCTCTCTTACCGGGCTGGTCAGAAGTTCCATCTTCTCTGGGTCAACAAATTGGTACCAATTTGTCTGGGAGGATAGCAGCACGGATTTGATACATTGGCAGTTCTCCGAAAATCGTTGTATAAGCCGGATATACATTCAATCATCTTTACGATGCTTATATATATATATATATACATATATATATGAACATTATATATATACATATATGTGTACATTTATATATGTACATGCTTATGTATAGATACATATATGTATATATATATGTATATATATATATTACGTATACAACGTACATAGGTTTTATAAGATCTTAACATCCTCTTATATATATGCATATATATATATATATTATATATATGTATATATATAGTCGGATGCCTAAAGCATTCCTCAGTGATTATTCAACTCCGAAAACTTTATTTTTTATCCTTTATAAAACAGTCGTGAAGGCGTTTTTGTGCTTTATATCTCATGTTTCTCGGTGAATTGCTACAATTCTGTTTTGGCTAAATAAATGGGAATACTCGAGAACGTGCGTGGGGTGCTGGCATGTACAGCCTTCCCTTGGCGATAAAGTAGTTCTTTTAGAAGCAACTTTAAATTACGTTCATTGGGAACCCAGTGCACATCAGTGTGACATATCTCTTCTGATTATTAGAGTTGTTCAGAAAAAAGAACATAAGGTTGAGAAATACATGTTTTCTTGCACGATGGAGGAGGACAAGTCATCTACATATATTTATATTACGTCCTTGACACATAAGCTATTTAACTCAGATATGTTTTTGAATGTGTGTTCAGATCGGAAATGGTCCTTGCTTGACTTCTGTGTCTCCTTTAGCGAATTGCATATGAATGTAAATCGTTCATTAAAAGTGGTTGAAGATTTGGAGACAGAACTGTGCATAGAACAAAAAGGAATGGATCGTCTTTAAGCTTATCAAGAAAGCTATAAACCAACTAATGGATCCAGGTCTACGCATTTACCTGTTCAATTCATTAGTTTTTTCAATGCTTTGATATGTATGATCGTGGATTTTACTCAGTACATTACACTCTCTGTCAATTTCTAAAATAACCTGCAAATACGACTTCAAACGCAGATTTTTAGTTCGGTTATTCGCCACGTATACCATATTCATTACTCAGCGGTGTACATCTTTAGTGAAGCATAGATGAGTTGCTTCTTTGATGAAAAATTATATGAGCGACATCAAAAAAGGCAAGAACAGTGGTCTCCAGAACGATTCAGACATCCTCTACGTTATCATCACACGCAAAGTGGGCTGATGTGTTCCCGCCTGGTGAACTCGAAACATGGCACAGTTTACGTACTGAAAAACGAACAAATTAGTTAACATGTCCTGGGTTCCATGAGACTCGTGTATACGAGAAATTCAAGTATATAAGTGAGATGCCCGTCAATATTGATCAGATTTCAATACTTTCCATAAAGTTGAATTTTAGAAACCTAACACGCTGCGTGGAATTTCTGTCTGAACGAAATCAAGCACACAATGTGTTCATCACTCGTGCACAACCTATACGCACAGCCGGACCGTTACAAGAGGAAGATAAGGCGGAAAAGCGACCCCAATTAGTTACAGCCTATGTTTTTCCAAGAATGAATGTCGTCGGTAAGGCTTCCACTACAATCTCCGTTTAATCTGTGCAGATATTGAGACAAGATGTTTACGAAGATACCCATTATGTCCTGAAATCGAGACGAAAGCAGCTTAAATTTTGTCCTTTAATGAGAAGAAACATGAGACGTCAGAGGTTTTGATGCTGCCTAATAATTATTTTAAGGTGTTCTAATTTTCACAAAATGATCACATTGGTTCACAGTTTATGTTAATCCTCATAGACTGTTTGCAATAATATTTATAGGTGCTAAACCGCCGACAAACTTTAACCCGGCCGCTAATGAGCTCGCTGGGTGTTTGACGTCATACAGTGAGTTGCATGTTCCCCTTCTTCCTCAACAAGGTTCTCTAAAGAGTTAGGCAATAGATGCGGTGCTGTTCCTCTTTAAAGCGTCTGTTAGATCTAAAAGTTTTAACGTCAATAGTAGTCCGGTGGTATTATTGCAATACGACTTTCAGTTAACCTTGGTATGAATAATCGATGAAATAAGGTGGTCCAGTAACTTTATTGTTATCATTTTATATATACATAGTTCATCTATCTACATGTGTTTTAAGCGGTGCGTTTCTTTGAGTCGGCTAGTGAGCAGTCCGCCATCCGAATAATTGAAGAAGAAGCTCAAATACCAACCGAAGTTTTTCAAAAAGTGAGTAGTTTTTTTCAGAGTAGTGTACCGCACCGCATTTCTAAGCAAGCTTAACTTTTGAAAGGCGAAACCAACTATTCCTGGAGAATCCACTTTTTTGAAGTTGGAGACGTTACATCTGCTTATAATCATGTATTGTTACTAGTACTCATTAATTTCCTCACAGAGCATCTGAGTATAGAGAATGCTTAGTGTTTTAGCTTGTGTGTGTTTGTTTTAACCATAACCGCTATTTCTAGCTAGCCTCAGATTTCTCGGATCTACTCAGTAATCGACCACCGAGAACGTCAGATTGTCTGCACAGCTGTCTTTTAGAGGTATAATTAATTAAAATTTGCATGTCTTGTCATTTTGACTTTGCGTTTCGATGTTCATAAGTTCACTGAACGAATGTCGGGGATAGGTAAGAACTCGTGTAGACACCAAGAGACCACATTTACTTTATCGATGGTGTTGTTTTGACGCTCGGTTAAACCAATAACAACAGGTCGTCTGGAAACGAATGCCATTTTTGTTCACTGTTTGAATAAACTTGTATGTCTATGTGTTTATGATCTGTAAAAGCGCTGATCTATTCTCAGGAATGCGATATACCTTCAAGTCTATTTAAACTTGTAAAAGTAAATGACTGCATTTCCCGCGCATACAGTACTTCAGTGGGTCTACCTACGATCTATCAGGTGTTTTTATCCTTCCGGACAAGTGTGGAACCAATATTTTTACCCCGATTGGTTGGAGACCTTGTTTATCCAAGGCGCGAAATCCAACCAAAACATTGCCTATCGGAGAGCACCTCCAAGTACTGCGCTACACATATCTCCTCATATTTGCTATTATAATATCTACCATTTGAATACGTAATCATCGCCCCACTCCTGCTACCTAACGTCGATTTTTGTTGTGCTAAATTTAGGCGATAGAGAAAAATGCAACATAAACGGAGTAGTGAGCAAATTAGTGAATTATTTTAGTTGGAACATCGGCGTAAAGTGGCGGAATCTTCTGGAAATGTTTTCATTTAGCTCAAACTCTGAGCTGTAAAGACCTAAGATTTTACTGGTCGGAACTAGAAGACTTACACCGATGAATAAAGTGTTTGGAATGCGGTGGTTTTTATTTCAATCAACACATAATATAGGTGTTATTATTCTTTATTCACGAATAAACTGAAACCAAAAATCCAAAAATGAACCGCATGGAAGAATGCCTCATTATCACGCGTGATATAGGGCAGTATACAAGACTGTTATTCTGATGGGAGGGGCACATTATGCTTCCATATGATTTCTGTGCGGCTGGTATTCACGCGACATACTTAGTAGAAACCTCATAGAAAGCGGTGAGTGTGCAAAGCTGTGTTCAATGTGATTGAAATCTTGGTTTAGTATTTTTTTGTTTGGTTATGGAGGTGTCTGGCCGAATAGATTGCTATCACTTTGACCATTCCAGGCTCTGAGGAAGGCGAAATCCGCCGAAAGGTCAGCTTATTCGTGAATAAAGAATAATAACACCTCGCGTTTGCTCAACAAAAATACGAAGATTTACTTGATCAATGCCGAGGTTAATAGAAAGTCGGTCGTGGGAGTTACATAATATAGGACTCAAATTGATTTCAACGCATAGGATGCCATATTGGTGATTGCTTGTATTGCGAAACCGACATATCTCAGCTGGCAAAGAAATTTATGAGTGTCGGGAAACTGTTGATAACTAGGTCGCATGGAAAAACGAAATTGATTACCAAAGAACCTAAGAAGTATATCAGTATAAGAGATCAGCAAACACATTATAATTGGCATTCTGAACAAACTCTTTATATTAGATGAATTGAAAATCGATGCCTAATTGTTTTAGAACATTCATTAGAATAACTCCTTTATTTGGTAATATCCGCAACAGAACGGCTTTTGAATTTGTTGCAATTCTTCCTAAGCATGTTATGAATCTGTGTGGTTAGTTTTATACTTTTATGTGAAACCATTCGCTATTATTAGCTGATTATCAGGAACTAATCACTGCGCCAATTAATGTATTCCTATTATAATGGTGAATATAGAGACGTAAGGAGACTTCACATCGTACAAATAATAAGCTATAATGAGAGCACCGTACTCGAATAAAGTAACGTGGCGACGTATATGTAAGGAATGGACATCTCCTGCTTATTGTCGTTGTTTATTGTCATCCAGTATAACTTCTCAACTGCAGTTTCCTTCAATGAAATTTTCTAACCCTATCCAGTTCCAATTTCCTCAATTTCATCCAGTTTTTGTTCCCACTAGAGTAGTTTCGACAGCACAAATCCCACTGAGTGGGTTCCTACAGAATAGTCTGAAATTTAAAAGTATATCACCTATCACTTTTACTGAATGACTATCAAACTTCATGGGTAGCATGTATCTTACTTATTATGGTTGAATATTCTGTTTCACTAAGCCTCCCAACGGTTTACCGCCTTATAGTGGATGGGAGGTGCCGGTGGTTGTCAGGCTGCTATGTACAGCGGGATTCGTCCTGGCAGTCTCCCAAGCTGAGAAGAAGTCCGGCATTTCCATCAGGAAGCCTAACTAAGAGTAAACTAATACCAGGATCCACCACCGTCTTAGTATCAAAGTCGCGTGGTGGTAAATCCTCCTTTGATCCATAAAAACGGCGACAGCCTGTCGCTGTGACGACCTAGGGCGGGTTTTGGCCAGGTTGTCCTCGGTGTATTCCAAGGAACCGCGATGGCTAAACCGACAAAACTCCGAAAAAATGGAGATTATGCTAGGATCGCACAACCAGTGAGGTCGGGTCGTCCAAATACCAGGCATCAAAATTTTACTAAGCGAATCTAGACATTTTCAAGAATAATAACTTTTTCAGAGGCCCGTGTGGCGCAGTGGTCGGAGGCGCCCTGCAATACATACGGAATCGATTCCCGCTCCCTTGGCTCACCAAGCCTTCCACCCTTCCGAGGTCGGCAAATTGGTACCACATTTGTCTTGAAGGATAGCTGGCTCGATACATCGGTAGGCCACCGCATGTCATTGCAAAGGCCAGATATGCAATCAATCACCTCCAGCGATGCCTAATGAAGTGTATGGCGCATCCTTCAGGGATTGATCAACGCCGAGAGCTTTATCGTTTATCGTTTTTAATAACTATTGTTTATTGTTTTAGCAGACAGTGACGAAGGTTACTTCCTTGTTTGTTTTCGTTATTGCGTAGGAATAGTTTTTGTTATGAAAATACCGCATACTCAGTTTCCAAACGTGACCAAGGTCTGTACAGACGTGAAGCGTCAGTCGATGAACGTTTCCCGTTTTCACACATATCTTTATTGCTGATATACTAGTTAACTGTATAGAGTAATAATTCAAATCTAACGTAATTATGGTTAAGCCGACCTTCGGGCTCTAAACAGTGTTTTACTCAACGTTGCCATTTTACGCTTGATATCTAGTCGCTATCCTTCAGAAAAGAAATACAGCTAAAGAAAACTATGATATGAAACTTTCGTTTGCATCTAACCTCGAGTCGTAATTGATGTGACATTTATTTTCAGGATCTGACATCACCTGAGATCGATGAACTGCGAGATACTTTTCAAACATTCACGAACCATCCGATAAATGTGAATAGTAAAGACTCAGGAGTTCGACGATACAGCAGTGGCAATTCAGGAAGACGATCGTCCAAATGACGTTCATAGTGACTGACAAACAACGGAGTTAATTCCTACTGGAAACAACCAGAGTTCATCATAGCTTGTATGGAACTCTACGATGACACCAACACATGTTTTTATTGGATGACGGTGTGAAGGGGAATAACAGGATTTAATGGGTTAACGTAAGGATTGTTCTGTTGCTATTTTGTATAGTTTTTTTGTGAAAACGATGGGCTTACATATCAATACATTACTCATCAAAGGAAAGCTTTGAAGAGGATCGGATGTACATCAATTACACTGAAAAAAACTTATATAGCGTCGGGTTAATATTACTAGCAGGCGCAAATATATGGTAGAATTTGGCACAAGCTCTAGTAAACTGCGGTCTACTCGCTACCTGATCAAAGAACAGTGCAATGTTAATTAATTTTTCTTGATGAGCAAACAATACAGGAATGGGTTGTTATGCCGAAACTAATCACTTATGAAGTGAGCTGTTCCTAGTTAATTACGATAAGCCAAAATCTTTAGAGCTTTAGGACATCTCTTTCAATGTTTTATGGTTCTAAAACGACGTTTTCTTTTTGTGCAAGTGTAGTATCCTATAACTATGAACTCTTAACTAGAAAGTGAACTCATTATCACCACACCATCTTAGACCAGCGCCTGTGATAAGCTACGGCTCCCTAGAGTTTACTAAAGTCATACATAATACTTTAACTTGTTGCGGTTTACAAACGAGTGGGCACTAAGTGGGTTCATCGGGCTCTCCTGGTGAATTTGGATATACAGAGCAGACACGGGTTCTTTGTTTGGAGGTGACCACGATTGGCGACACTATGCTTCAGTGGGTTAAGGGCTTTTGGTATTTGGATTGCAGCAGTCTGGAATGTATCCTTGATTGAACAAGTGACATTGCACCATGCTGACAAAGATGTTAGATTTCCTTATTTTTTTGTGTAAATAAAGTTCACTATGAAGTAAAATGTGTGTTTAAATTTTCATCTAGAGTTCAATCTAAAATGGAACACTGGGACGATCATGCAGAGAAGAGCAAAACATGCCACATTACATATGCACTTTTAAACCTAAAATAAAGTTTTAAGATAGGAAAACAACAGAATTTAAAGATATTGCATCAGTGACAGCGTGCACTGCAGAGCGTCGTCTATGGTCACTGCGCTGTGGGTCCCTACATATACAAGTTATACAACAATATTATATATATACATATAGTCCATGTAAATAGAGCAGTAAGTTTGATAAAGGAAACTCCAAATATTCGAAAACTTCATGAAGAACTTTCTAGTCAAACTAGTGAAAGTGTGCAGGCCTATCCGTCTCCAGACTTTTATGCATATCACAAGCGTTCGTAGGGCTGTAATCAAAATAAAACCGCTTTGTTCCAACTTTACATCAGATTGAAGGTTTATGTTTCTCAGTTTTTATATTCGCGGTCACAAAATGAAATTATTCAAAAATTCATTTATATTCAAAAATATGTACGAACTAAGCACGTTACCTTTATATATTTTTTTACGAACTGTCCTTTTTTAGCTGACGCGAGGTTGGAATAAATGTTCTTATTGATGTTGGTCTTTGTTCAAATGCTGATGTTTCGGCTACTTCGTTTTCCTCAAAGCTTTGCTGTTGGACCATCCGTGTGTTGTTCATTAGGGATGATGAGCTGCAGAGTTGTTCACTTACCATCCTTCGTGATCAACACACGGATGGCCCAACGGCAAAGCTCTGAGGACGGCGAAGTCAGCCATAGCACAACGACAACAACGACAACAACAAAAACAATAGGTTCCCAGGATCGATTTTCTATTAGTCTCGGCATTGGAATATGAATACGTTGTTTTCTTGTTCAGCAATCGCGAGGTTGTTAAACAGCATGCATTTACTTCCATAGAAAAACACAATACGATACAACAGTAGCTGACGTTTCGGCGGTATACAGCCTCTTCAGAGCCTGGAGGGGTATACGGATATACAATCTACTAGGCCGAACGCTTCAATAACACTTACAAAAAGATGAAAAACTTTAAGGTAATTACATGATCAACAGCTTCTCGAAAAACGCATCGCTTTTTGTGTGACTTCCAATGAGAAAGATTAGAACAGCTGATTATAGTCGCATATGGTTGATGACTGCACCATCCCACATCAGAAATTGATGCGAACGTATGGGGGTTAGGTCGCGTACGACCTCTGGGCATTCATCTCTGCTATTTATTGTACGGTTTTTGGCATTTATCCAAAAGGCCTCAATAAGTTTTCGTGCTGGTGTTTAGTCTCCTGTCCAAGGATATTGACTTTTACTTCAAAATCGTCTCCGCATTGCTTTTGTTTCCTCTGCGTGTCTAGTGGGGTACTTTATCTTAGTTCTCGTTTGCACCTAGCTGTTCTATACGGATACACAAAGGTCTGCCTGTTTCGCCAATATATTCATCTCCGCAATTATTACAAGAGATCAGGTATATCGTACCTGAACTCATGCAATCACCGTCGCTGCCGTAAGGACAAATTACGCAATTTGTTGTTTCACACAGACGGTCATACAGGCGGTTGCGAACTAATTGGCGACGTAGGGTAGCCGGTGGTATTTCAACTATCGCTACTGATTCCTCTAGACCTGCCCTTCTTAAGCATCGTTTTATAGCTACGCTAACTTCATCGCTTATAAAAGGCAACATGAACGGGACTTTCTTTTGGCCAAGTGTTTCGCGTGGGCGCGTCGTTCTCCTTGTAAACTTGTCTCGTGGGGTTACTATTTCGTAGCCATTGGAGATGGCTATTTACCGAGCCAAGTCGCGCGATTCTTCCTTTAGTTCCCTGGTACTGCACACAGAGGTGGCTGTTCGAAACATGTTTCTCACAATCGCCCTCTTTGCGTGTGAAGGGTGGAAAGAAAGGAAATGAACAAGGATGTTTTTATTACTTGGCTTTCAATCAAAACAATAGGAACATCTATACCAACCTCACGTCGACTAAGAAAGGGTGATTCGTAAGAACATGTATATAGATATACCGATTATTATGCAAGCATGTTACCGTCTCTGATACCCTTTTACCATGCACTTTATTGCCAACATACAAAAAAGAGTCAAGATACCCTAAAAATGTTAACTAATTGATGCCAGATAGCTTTCTAAAAATTATACTAAAGCTGTTGACACAGAAGGTCCAGTAAAAGAATGCGACATCGAGTAGAAAATCCTAAGCTTCGTGAAAAAGAAAAAAGACAGGTTTTTAATACCTATCTCCCCAGACAATCTGTTTATTGTATTCAAGTTATTAATCCTACTAGGGACATAAAGCTTATGAAGATAATCATTTCTGCATGTTCATTCTCATATCGATTTTAAGATTTAGCTCTACGAGTAAACTCTAAGGCATATCACAACAACTGTACTCCTAATATTTTTTTCTTC